>JAJPUD010002922.1:60604-83015 GCA_023553655.1 Myrmecobius fasciatus
CAGCCCTTTTTGTAGTGGCTAGAAACTGGAAATTGAATAGATGCCCTTCAATTGGAGAATGGCTGAATAAATTATGGTATATGAATGTTATGGAATATTATTGTTCTGTAAGAAATGACCAGCAAGATGATTTCAGAGAGGCCTGGAGAGACTTACATGAACTGATGCTGAGTGAAATGAGCAGAACCAGGAGATCATTATACACGGCAACAACAGTACTATATGACGATCAATTCTGATGGACATGGCTCTCTTCAACAATGAAATGTTTCAAACCACCTCCAATTGTTCACTGAAGAAAGCCATATACACCCAGAGAGAGGGATGCGAAATGTGGACCACAACATAACATTCTCATACTCCTTGATTGATGTTTGCTTACATTGTGTTTCCTTTATCTGATATATCGTTTGTGTAGATAAGATTTTTCTTGCACACCAATGATAAGTTTGGAAATATGTATACATATATTCGATTTGCCAAGATTTTAACATAATTAACATGTAGTGGATATCCTGCCATCTAGGGGAGGGGTGGGGAGTTGGGGGAAAAATTTGTAACGGAAAGCTATGTAAGGGTTATTGTTGAAGAATTACCCACACATATGTTATGCAAATAAAATAAAAATTAAAAAAAAAGGGCTGCCACAAACATTCTTGCACATGTGGGGCCCTTTCCTTCCTTTATGATTTCTTTGGGATATAAGCCCAATAGAAATGCTGCTGGGTCAAAGGGTATGCACAGTTTGATAACTTTTTGAGCACAGTTCCAAATTGCCCTCCAGAATGGCTGCATCCATTCACGAACTGAGAACAATTTGAACTATGCTAAAGAGTTATAACACCATATATCCTTTGACTAAGCAATACCATTGCTAAGCCTGTATGCCAAAGAGATCAAAGAAAAGAACTTATATGTTCAAAAAATATTTATAGCAATTTGTTTTGTGCTGGCAAAGAATTGAAAATTCAGAGGATGCCCATCTTTTGGAGAATGACTGAGTAAATTGTTTTATATGATTGTGATAGAATACCATTGTCCTATAAGTAATGACAAGAAGGATGGTTTCAGAAAAAAGCTGGGAAGATTTATATGAACTGATGAAAAGTGAAGCGAGTACAGCCAGGAGAATATTGTATATAGTAACAGTGGACATTTGTGAATGACTTAACTATTCTGTTCAATACAATAATCCAAGACATTTATGAAGGAGATATGATAAAAAAAAATGCAATCCAGAAGAGAACTGATGGAATCTGAATGCAGATCAAAGCATTTTTTTTTCGCTTTCTTTTTCTTGCCTTTTTTTTTTTGCAACATAGAAATATGTTTTGTTCACATATAAAATTGATATCATATTTCTTGCCTTCTCAATGAGTAGAAAAAGGGTAGGAAAAAGGAAAATAATTCTAAATTCAATTTTTGTTTTATTTGAAAAAATAACAACTCTTCAAACTCCAATAATCAAATAAATACAAACTAAAACAATTTTGAAGTAGCATTTAACAACAACATAATTGACAAAAATGATAAAAAATCCCAAAAGCCAATATTAGCACAGTTCTGGGAAACCAGACATACTATCATACTATAACTACATGGATATAATCTTTTTGGAAAGCAATCTAGCAAGATGCAGTAAGAATTACAAAACAAATTATACCCTTTTACCCAGCAAATCCACTATTAGGAATATACCAGGATTGTCCCATACTCTTCTCAGGAGGCCTGGATGTGCCTCAGTAACCATCTATGGATATTATTAATGAGGAAAGAGGGAAAGAGAAAGTAACTCTCTGTACAAAAATATTCATTATTTATAATAGCAAAAATCTGGAAACATTTCATAAGAAGTTAGAAGAAGCCTGGAAAAACCAATCCAAACCTCTCACTTTATAGATGAGGAAATAGCCCCAGAGATGTTAAAGAAATATTTAAGGTCACATAGACAGTAAGTAAAAGAGCTAAAATTTGTACTCAAGTCTTCTGACTTCAACTGAAGGGCTATCCATTGTACCTGTGTGCTTTCTCCCTGTTGAAAGGGTAAGAGCTAATGATTGTTGGTATATAGGTATAATAGATCGTGATTATGCTGTAATCACGAAGAATACAAAGAAACTGGAAAGAGTTACATGAAATTATAGAGTATAAAGAAAGCAAGATTAAAACAACAAATATATCAATTCTGACTCTATATATTTTAAAATATACATTATTTTTTAAAAAAATATTTTAATTAAAAATTTTTAAATATGCGTTAACAAAATCTGATAATATACACAAACGAAAAAGTAGTGGGAAAAACTTGGAAGCAAAGCAAAAAAAAAAAAAAAAAAAGAAAGAAAAGCTTTTTTTTTAAAGCAATTTTATTGGTCCAGCAATGTTTCTACTGGGTCTATATCCCAAAGAGATTATAAAAAAGGGGAAAGGATCTATATGTACAAAAATGTTTGGAGCAGATCTTTTTTTTTTTTTTTTTTGCTTTGTTGAGGCAATTGAGGTTAAGTGACTTGCCCAGGGCCACACAGCTAGGGAATGTTAAGTGTCTGAGATCACATTCATGTCCTCCTGACTTCAGAGCCTGTGCTGTATCCACTGTGCTACCTAGCTGCCCCTGGAGCAGATCTTTTGTAGTGGCAATGAACTGGAAAATGAGTAGATGCCCATCAGTTGGAGAATGGCTGAATAAGTTATAATATATGACTGTAATGGAATATTATTGTTCTATAAGAAATGATATGCAGAATGATTTCAGAAAGGTCTGAAAAGACTTATATGAATTGATGTGAAGTGAAATGAGTAGAACCAACATTGTACACAGTAACAATAAAATTATGTGATGATCATTTGTGATGGACTTGGCTCTTTCCAGCAATGAGGTGATTTAAGCCAATTCCAATAGACTTGTGATAGAGAGAGCCATTCACATCCAGAGAAAGAATTATGGAGAGAATGTGGAACACAACACAGTATTTTCACCTTTGTTGTTTGTTTGCTTGTTTTTTTCTTATTTTTTCCCTTTTCATCTGACTTTCTTGTGCAGCATGATAAATGTGGAAATATGTTTAGAAGAATTGCATGTTTAACCTATTTTGGATTTCTTGCTATCTAGGGGAGAGGGGAAGGTGCGGAGAGAGGGAGAAAAATTTGGAACACAACGTTTTGCAGAGGTGAATGTTGAAAGCTATCTTTGCATGTATTTTGAAAAATAAAAAGATAATATAAAATTTTTATTTACTTATTTAAAAATATTTTACAATGGATAGAGTGCTGGGTTTGGAGACCTGAATTCAAATCTAGTCTTAGATACTTTTTTTTTTTTTTTTTTTTTTTTTTTTTGCTTTTTGCCAAGGCAATTGGGGTTAAGTGACTTGTCCAGGGTCACACAGCTAGGGAATGTTAAGTGTCTGAGACCAGATTTGAACTCAGGTCTTCCTGACTTCAGGGCTGGTGCTCTATCCACTGCGCCACCTAGCTGCCCCTAGTCTTAGATACTTAATAGCTCTGTGACCCTGTATAAATCACTGTTTGCCTCAATTTCCTCAAGTATAAAATGGGGCTCATAATACTACCTACTTCTAAAAGTTATGAGATTCAAATAAGATAGTATTTGTAAAGCTCTTTAGTACATGGCACAAGTTGTTGTTGATCAGTCATATCCTAGTTTTTGTGACCCTGTTTGGAGTTCTTGGCAAAGATACTGAAGTAGTTTGTCTATTCCTTTTCTAGCTCATTTTTGAACTCAGGTTCTTCTGACTCCAGACCTTGTACTCTATCCACTGTGCTACCCTGATGCTCCAGTCCTAATGCTATATAAATATTTTTCTATTCTCTCCCTCTACCTTTGCAACAAATAATATAGAGTTTGGAGTGTCTAGTTTAATGATTTTGTTTGATCATTTGTGCAGTTAATATGCATGGCTGAGTTGTGTTTTATATTAGTTTTGGTTTAGACTTGTGATTTCACAGGTGGAAATTCCCTTTGCCATATTAACCATCCTTCTACAACTTCTAGTCACAGAGAATTGACTGGAGCTCTGAGAAGTTCAGTGATATGATATATCCACATAAGAACTGAAATCCAGATTCTTCTGATTCCAAGGGTTTCCCTTTTTTTCCCTGGGGCAATTGGGGTTAAGTGACTTGCCCAGGGTCACACAGCTAGGAAGTGTCTAAGTCCAGATTTGAACTCAGGTCCTCCTGACTTCAGGGCTGGTGCTCTAACCACTGCGCCACCTAGCTGCCCCGGTTTCCCTTTATTTTAATGGTTACAAGGGGATGATAAATAAACCAATAGACTCCGATGTAATTACTGAATAAAGGAGGATCTATTCCTCCCTTTTCTCCCTTCCTCCCCCATAATGATGCAATGGGGTATGTAGAATATGGGAACAGAAAGTCCTTTAGGGTTTTAAAGGAGGTCACATAAGTGATATAATTATTTTCCTAAAAACTCTGTCCAGGGGTCTAATAGAATATGATTGCTCCTAATCAGCTTAGAAAAGAGCCTCCTATTACCATCCAATAGATATAAGAGAAGACAAGCACATTTCCTTGCCAAAGAAACATTGTCCTTGCTCACCATCCCCTGCCATCTTCTTCAGCAGATTGCCCCTACAATCACCCCCATTCTTTTGAATTGTCAACATCTTATTGTTTCTTTAGCTACTGATTTCAAATATGATCAAGTCTCTCCACTTTAAAAAAGCAAAAACAAACAAAAGTAGCCATCACTGAATTCTGCATCCTCTCAAGCTATTGTCCTTTATCTGTCCTCCCTTTCTCAACCAATCACCTAGAAAAATCTCCCTTGTCCTCCTGTCATTCATTCTCCAAATCTTTGTGATCTGGCTTCCAATTTCATCCCTCAACTAAAACTGTTCTTTCCAAAGGGACCAGTTCTCTTTTCACTGCCCCACCAAATTGCCCCAAATCTTAATATAATTAACTTAGTGTAACTATATTATATAGAGGAAAAGAAAAGAGAAAGGCTATCTATAACATTGAAATTTAGCCAAGTTCTTTAAAAAGAACTATGAGATCCACATCAGAACATGTAGGTGTCTACATGTTCCTCATTATAAAGCATAATTCTCTTACTCATCGTCTGATGGTTCTTTTTTCAGTCCTGAGTTCTGATGAATTGGATCCTCTCTTCTCTAGCTTTTCATGACACATCTCCTCTCTTGTTCTACTACTACTTTTCTGACTATTCCTTGTCCCTCTCCTTGACTGGATTAGTTTTTGTGACCCTGTTTGGAGTTCTTGGCAAAGATATGAAGTGGTTGGTCTATACCTTTTTTAGCTCATTTTTGAACTCAGGTTTTTCTGACTCCAGACCTTGTACTCTATCCACTGTGCTACCCTGATGCTCCAGACTAATGCTATATAAATATTCTCTCCCTCTACCTTTTGCAACAAATAATATAGAGTTTGGAGTGTTATCTTCTCACTTTCTTCATTCTCTTTCAGGTTTCTCTTAGTAACCTCAATCACCTCCCATAGGTTTAATTGTCACCTCAAGAGAGATAACTCACAGATCCATGGATCCATCTCTCACCTCTCTCCTGAGCTCATCTCACATCACCAACTCTCCAGCTTAAACTGGATGTCCCCTTTGCATTTCAAACTCAATACATGAAAAAATGAATTCATTAATTTTCCCTTAAAATCTGCTTCTCTTCCAGACTTCTCAGTTTCTGTCATGGATAGCACTATCTTCTCAATCACCCAATCTCATAACTTTGGTGATATCCTTCATACTTCACTACCTACTACTCACATGCACAATTCCCTTTCCCACACTCTAGGATCCTCCTGTGTAGGTCTTCTCTGTGCTCTTCAAACATAGCATCTTATCTCCTATCTCTGTGCATTTGTAATGGGCATTCTCCCCATCTTTAGTATGTACTCTTTCCTCACCTCCATTTCATAGAATTCCTTTCTTCTTTCAAGAAATAGCTCAAGGGGCAGCTAGGTGGTGCAGTGGTTAGAGCACCAGCCCTGAAGTCAGGAAGACCTGAGTTCAAATCTGGTCTCAGACACTTAATATTCCCTAGCTGTGTGACTCTGGGCAAGTCACTTAACCCCGATTGCCTCAGCAAAAAGCAAAAAAAAAAAAAAAAAATAGCTCAAGCACCACTTTCTGAAATGAAGCTTTTCCTGAATTCCCCCAAATGTTAGTCACCTCTCTCCACAACCATCTTTTATTTATAAAGCTAACTTTCTCTGTTTATGTGTGTATCTATGTAAATACATATTTATAGACACACATACACACATATACTTATCTCCCTTGATAGAATGTAAGCTCCTAAAGAACAGAAATTCCTTAATTCTTTGCATGTTTATCCTAAGGCAGCTAGGTAGACAGTGGATAGATTCCTGGTTCTGGGGTCAGTAAAAACTTCAATTCATATCCAGTCTTAGGCACTTAACTATCTGTGACTGCCTCAGTTTCCTCAACTGTAAAATGAGGATAATAACACATCTACCTCCCAGTATTGTTGTGTGGATCAAATTAAGTAATATTTAAGTGCTTAGCACAGTGCCTGGTATATAGGAGGTTCTTAATAAATGTCTGTCTTTTCCCTCTGCCACTAATATAGTATCTGGCACACAGTTGGCACTTAAATGCTTGTTGCTTGCTTGACTTATTGATTGGCAGAGCAAATTTCAGAGTGCATTCTCACTCAGTTTCAGCATTTATTAGTTGTGTGGTCCTGATTAAATCACTTTGGTTCTCAATTTTCTAATTTATTGAATGAAGAGGTTTGCATTAGCCATCTCTGATATTTTCCAACCTTGACATGAAACCATATAAGGTAATATTGTCTTGTGGCCACTGGGTGGCAGTAGGAAACCTATACACTGCATTGGGATGACTTGTAAAGATCTTTGCTAAGAAAATAAAAGTACAATGTTTGTATGGAGAGCTGGTTAAAAAGGTTAGATTGACCCCCTCTCTGCAGGAGACATCCTGCAGATGTGGATATGGGAGTCTGTTTAACCTACCAACTGACTTGCCCATAGCTCATAGCCAAATTGGTGAGGGTATTGTAAAGACAGACAATTTAAAACTAATCAATGCAATGATCAACCACAATTCCAAGGGACTCATGATGAAACCACAGAGAAGGAATGGAATCAGAGTGCAGAATGTGATGTAAATTTTTGGATGTGGCCAACATGGGAATTTGTTTTACTTGGCTGTGCTTTCTTATCACAAGAATTTTGTTTTTCTCAATTGGGGTAGTAGGGAGTTAGGGTCAGGTAGGAATAGAGTAGACAAAAAAAGTAATCAAGAAAAGAGGGTTACTGGAGAAATTTTTTTAAACAGACAGGAGGAATTACAGATAATCAGGAAAGTTTTGAACTCATATGTTGAATTTATTATATACTTAAAAATTTGCCATGCATAAGAGAAATCAGAAGTTTCAAGTGGAAATGTTACTTTTTATTTGGTGTTTAAGTTCAGAATAAAACAATTACATTAAAAACGTTTTTAGTGTGTGAAAAACTGGGGTTACTTGTAAGAGGCCTGGATGGTACCCTTGTTTCCAAACTTGTCAAGCCAAAGGGTCACCCAGAATAGAAAATAAGGGATGTATGCTGTTGAAGTCTCCTTGCTTCTTTTTTGGAACCTTAGAGCACTGGAATCAGAATAAAAAAGCTTGGGTTTGAGTTTTGGCTCTGCTCCCCAGTTTTCTAAAAAACTGAAATCTCTAGAATTTTTCCAAATCTAAATCAATGCTCCTGTAATTATTAAGTTTTTAGCATAAGGCCGGGCCACTAGAGGGTGCAGTGGATAGAATGCCCAGACTGAAGCTGGCAGACTTCTCTTCCTGAGTTTAAATCTGGCCTCAGGAACCTATTAGGTGTGTGACCCTGGGCAAGTCACTTAACCGTATTTGCCTCAGTTTCCTCATCTGTAAAACCAACTGGATAAGGAAATGACAAACCACTTCAGCATTTCTGCCAAGAAAATCCAAAATGGGGTCATGAAGAATTAGACATGACTGAAAAACTGAATAGCAACAAGAACAACTAGCCATGATAGAGAGAAAATGGGTTTGGAAATTCCATGCAATCAACTCTCATTCATCCATGATTTAAAAAAAAAACAGGGCAGGGCAGCTAGGTGGCGCAGTGAATAGAGTACCAGCCCTGAAGTCAGGAGGACCTGAGTTCAAATCTGGTCTCAGACACTTCCTAGCTGTGTGACCCTGAGCAAGTCACTTAACCCCAATTGCCTCAGCAAAAAGAAAAAAAACAAACAAACAAAAAAAAAAAAACAGGGCAATGGATGCAGGTTAAGCCAGAATGAAACATAACCATGAATCATGTATATTGAACTTTTAAGATATTTTTCAGGCATAATTCTATCTAATATGAGGTTAGATGAAATAATATTACAAGGGGCACTTGGTCTTATAAATGTGATGCTGGATAACTAAAATTTATACTATAAAAATTTTAGATGGGCCATTACAGATGCCACTTTTTGGTCATCTTTCTTTTAGGGGACAACCCCTGCCCCCAACCCCAGGATACAGAGCTCTGATAGGTGAGCTTTTGCCTTAACTTGCCTTTATACTTTAGTCTTTTTAGCTCCCTGTTATGTTTTCTTCTCTCTAGAATGTAAGCTTCTTGAAAATAGGGACTAACTTGTTTATATTGTTTCCTCACTACTTAGCACATTTCCTGGCACACAATATACAATTAATAAATGCTCTGTCTATGTATTCATCTAACTACCTTCCTGTTGCTGTTATCACATAAAATGTTCTCTTAGTTCTTTGACCCTTTATTATTTTATGCAAATTTTTCCACATTTTTCTAAAATCAACCATCTCATCACTTCTTACAGCAAAGTTGAAGTCTTCTTCACCTAAAACAAAAGAACAAATGTTGAGGCAAAGAAACAAGATCCATATTTAAGAGCCACATCGGCCTTGAATGGGGAGGGTCTGACACTTCCTGTATGGTATTGTCTCTCATCAAAAGGCCACCTGACTAGAAATCAACCTGAGAGAAGGGAAGAGGTTGACTGCTCCCTTCTGAATGTATCCCCAGTTCTAGCTATACAATTGTAGCCAATAAAAGAGGCTCCTATTTACCATGTAGTTAGCCAACCAGAACAAGTTACAGAATGTCTATAGATGTTCCAAAACTTAAGAGCATTCTGTACATTCTCTTAAGAACAGTATTCATTCTCTAGTCCCCTCACTGTACTTGCTATGAGGTGTGCTATGCACCCTCAGCTGGTTCAGGATGATAGGTAACCAGTCCCCTCTTACAAATATAAGCCCCTCAAGGTGAAGGACTGTCTCATTTGCTTGCATTTGTAACCTTATTGTTTAACATAGTGCCTGGCACATAATAAGTAATTAATAAATGTTCTAAATGCTCTTTATCTATCTATATGTTCTATTTATCTGTCTATCCAACTGCCTACCAAGCTAAAATAATAATCTTTACAATGACTTTTTAAAAAGATACAAATAATCCCTAACCACAACTTCATCCTTGTTTGCCCCAAAGATCTGGGGTTTCTCATCTGGTGGGTGAAGGAAGGGTTTGAGAAGATGCTCAGAGACCATGCTATTTCAATAGTTACCTAAGGGCCCTAAATCTTAACCAAATTCATCCTGAAATAAGAAAGCTGTCTCAAAGTTATTTGCCCCTCTAATTACTTAGACCCAGCCCGTGACCTTTATAAATCTTCAATGCCCAGCCCTAAAATCTTACTTCTAATTTAGTACTTCTAAAATATCTGTCACTATTTGGATCAAATGAGATATTATTTGAAAAATAGTGTGAATAGTGAAAAATAGTGTTTAATCCAGTGCTTGACACAGAGTAGGTGCTTTATAAATGCTTATTCCTTTCCTTTTTCCCTTCTTCCCATCACATATCATGGGAAATTGATACTTAAAATGGAAACATAAAGCACTTGTGACCACTGAACAATTTCAGTTTTACATTGTCCAAAGCTATTCACTCAAGGTGCATATGTAAGCTTGGTCTCATCTTCCTAGAAGTGGTCATTTTGTCTTTTGAGGAGTTGCTTCAGATATTTTCTTCTTCTGGACAAATAGCAACTGAACTCAGGAACTCCAGATTTCTCAATTTCATGAGGTTCCCAGTAAGATTAGAAATATCCATCTCAGGATTGCTGTTCAGACAGAAACATTCAACAGAAGATAATAACTAGGATTAATCGAGGGCCCTGAGTTCCAACATCAGTCTCATCTAGATATCAGTTATCTTATCACTTTGTGCACTTCTAGAAGGTACTTCTTTCCCCTCACCACTTACTGAGATATTTTAAGTGTGATTTCCTTCCTTGAAGTCTTCTGTGACTCACCCTCCCCATCTTATAATAGGAAACTTTTTTCCTTTGTTTTTTTTTTTGTTTTTGTTTGTTTTTCCTTTGCCTCCATCCTATCTTAACTTGTCCTATAACTGTGTAACAAGAGTTGGAATAGAGGTAGAAATAGGTCCATAGGAGCCATCACAGGGACTGTGCACCAGATATTATTTGTAAAATGCTTAGCAGAGTGCCTGGAACCCAGTAGGTGCTCTATAAAATGCTTATTATCTCCTTCTTCTCCTCCCCTGACCCCTGCATCCCCTACCCTTGCCAGCAAGAAGATAAACCTAAATCCTGACCTGGCTTGCCACGAAATATTTACCTTGAGGAAATTGTTTGGACAGCATAGAGTGAAGGTGAAATGTAGTGATGCCTGATCAGTATAAACATAAACTGATTCATGTTCATTTGTTTAAGTCAACCTCCCAACATAACAAAAATTATCACTGTCACTTGTTTGACTTGCTCAAAAAGTTTCTGTCAATATTATCCTAATAGGAGTTATATTATAGGATGCTGTTTCAAGTCCTTCTATAAGTACAAAGTGGTGAGGGTCTCTTGGGTTTCTTTTGTGTGTAGAAACTAAATACCTATCCCATAAGTGACTTCCATTGTGCAAGTAGGGAGTAGAAAGGTACAGCGAATACTCGAGTATTCGCTGTACCTTTCTACTCCCCACTAGGAAGGAAATCTAGACATAAGTTTAGACCTAAACTTTAAATATTGTTGTTTGTTGTTCATCCCTCATTCTCTTTTTTCTTTTTTTCTTAAAGTTTTTTATTTTCAAAACATATGCATGGATAATTTTTCAACATTAACCCTTACAAAACCTTCCCCCAGCCCCTCTCCCTTAGATGGCAAATAATCCAATATATGTTAAATATGACAGAAATATATGTTAAATCTAATATATGCATACATATTTATACAATTATCTGGCTGCACAAGAAAAATCAAATCAAACAGGAAAAAAAACAAGAAAGAAAATAAAATGTAAGCAAACGACAACAAAAAGAGTGAAAATGCTATGTTGTGAACCATACTCTGTTCCCATAGTCCTCTCTATGCATCCCTCATTCTCAAAAAGGACCAATGACATCAGGAGGGTGATGTTTTGACTTGCAAGTGAATTGAATTTAAGTGAGGCAGAATCATAAGAATGCAAAGTCATCAGCCTCACTCTCTCCTCCAAAGTCATCAGAGTCTGATGGCCAGACATAGGTCAGGATGACTGGTGATATTCCTATGTGTTTTCCTAGAGCACCAGGGTAAGTATATAAAGGGTTGGAGAGTAAAAGCAAAAGAACTTCCTGTCATTAGAAGCCAGGATCCCCCACTCCCCAAAAAAGACATGTCCAGAGCAGGTGTCTCTTAGTGGAAAAGGGGAGAGCAAGTGTGTCCTTGCCTTCCCACCTTCCCCAAACCTCCCAGCAACAAATGTAATTGTTAGAATTGTTGTGTGCATATCACTTCCCCTCTCTATCAGTCAGGAATTAAGTCTTTTTTATTCTCTGTTAATCCAATGCCCAGTGCAAGTCCTTGTGAGTACTAAAATATTTGTTGAATTTTTTAAAAAGAGAGTATATTCAATAACCACAAATAAAAATGTTGAAGAAATTACTTGCCTAAATTAAAAGGTTCTCAGATTTCCTAAATATTTCCTCATCTCATCAGCTTTTCTCTAGCCTGACACTGTGGCCAGTTATCTCAAGGCAGCTGTTATTACTTAATCAGGATGAGGAGCCCACCCTATTTATGCCTGTTCCCTTTGTGGTAGGAGGCAGAATCCCCTTTCTTTTCCTCAGAACCTCACGCATTGCTTGAGATCTGTTTAGGTGAGTTCAACTCAGTGGTGATTTTAACATTTCTTCCACAACACCAGTCAGTTGGGTGCCACACCCAAACCTGAATAAGTCTTGGGTCTCTGCCCATTCCTGTGCATAAGAGCAGGTATGTATAACTGAAGCAGGCTCCACCATCAATGTCACCCTCACTTTATAAAAAGACTTCAATTCTTCAGACAGGAAGACACTGTCTATATCTATTCTAGACAATATCAGAGTGGATGATGAAAAGAAGGAAAGGCTTATTACCTCCCTCAATGTTGTTTTGGGTATTTTCCCAGGGAAACTAGCAGGAAAAACCAGAGATATGGCAATGTCTGCCTACTGTCTCGGATTCCTTAATGGAATCCCAATGTGAATGCTGCAAAGGCCCTTAGGATCCACAGATCCTGGCCTAAGTCTAGTTCCTGATTGGCCAAAATTTGAAAGGAGATCAGGTGGATTGATCTCTGGCTTCCAGCAACTAGAGGGTGAATACGCTTTACATTTCTGTGGGGAGATGTGCCTTGCCAATAAGGTTTTGTTATGTTATGTTGGGACTTGATTTCAATATATTAATGATGGTTTTATAAGATCATAATAAACTTTGTGTGAGGTATGTTTGCATTTCAACTTTCCTTTCCAATTTTTTCTTACTAATTATTTATCTCAAGCTGATGTACATGGTTTTAGTATGCTTTCCATAAATATGCATGGTGCCATGGAAAGAGTCTTCCTGAATCCAGGCCAGCATTATAACCATTGAGCCACCTATTATACACTTACTACTTGGGTACTATGGCAAACACTAGGGAAACAAATAAAAAGCAAAAACAGATCCAGCCCCTTAAGGAGCTTATGTTCTAATGGGGGAAATGTGCTAAAAATAGGTATAAACCTATGAGTGGCAGAAAAAAAAGTTTAAAAGATATATATACTTGTGATATAAGAAAAGTTAGAAAGGAAGGCACTAGTCCTTGACAAGTCTGAGAAGGCCTGAAGAAGGCAGAATGAACATAGCAGAGGTGGGAATGGAGTGGATAGTAAGGGAGATGTGACCCAAACTGTCAGATTTGAGAGCCAGCAAAAACACTCCTGGTCTACACTGTGGAGAACAGTAAGAGGTAAATAGAAACCTCAGGTCAAAAATACTCAGCTTGTTGTAAAGAGAAATAAGAACAGGAAGGAAGTGTGGGGCTGAATCAAAAAGAGTTGACAGAAAGCCCCAGAGGAAGACAATGAGACATTTTTGGCAGAAACGGCTCAGGTAAATGGGTGCTCTGTGCTGAGGAAATGTTTATGCAGGGTGTGAGAGGGCAAAATGGCCATCTTCTCAGAACCTGTTCTAGATCAGGTCATCTCAATGGGCTCATGATGACCCAATAAAGCAAAGGATGTGAATGCCTTTCTTGAATTTTGGTGTAGAGTTTTTATCAGGGGGAAACATCCTCAGAAAAATAGACCATGTGCCCCATAAAGCTGTGGAGGATTAGTGTTATTTCTTTTTTGGGAGGGGGGAGGGAGAATTTGGAACATTGGGATATTCTTCTTTTTTTTAAACAGAGAACAAATTTAAGAGTTAGGACAACCCAACACATAATACAAAAGCCATAAACAGTCAGAAAAATTCCCCTTCCTATTCTAGTGGGGCACTTCTTAGGGATCAGCTAGTCTTCCAGATTTATAATTCTTCTGAATGGGACTCCCTGTCAGGATACAGAACTTGAGGGTACTAGGAAGTCAAACAAATTAGCCCCACTTCTTCAAGAGCCTATATGTCCCCCAAATATAAAATGCTACCTTGGATAAGAGTTCTTCTCCATAAAGGAGAAGAAACTGGAATTCCTAGAGAGTTGATTGCCTGCTTCTGGACATGTATAGTCCACATGATTCACAGTATCAATGAAGGATAAAGTCTAGCAACTATATATCCAATTAATTTGTGTGGTGGCAGATATGAGATTTCCAGCTTCAAGAGGACATTTAGTTCTTGCTTGAATAAAGAGAGACAAACTGAGAAACTACAAGCAGGTAATAAAGAACAAGGAGTCTCCTGGGAGATACCTCTGTAGTCTTCAGCTAAAGGGGTTGGAAATGAGAAAGGGGAGTGAATGGAAGTGGGGGAAGTTCTCATTTGGCAGGAAAGAAGTCAATTCTCCTACTGGAAGAAGAATTAATTAGAATAAGGTTTTTTTTTTACAGGTTCAAATCTTTATTATTTTAAAATTCTACGTCTTTTACAATACAGTAATTTGTTATTTAAATAACTTTTATATGGTTAATGTACAAGTGTTTTTTTCCTGAACTCAACCATGAATTACAGTTTCATCGATATGATTTTTCTAAATAGATTAATACCAGTTTTCTGTGTTATTCAGAAGGTTCATATGCTTACATTTAAAACTGTGAATGACACATTCTTCCCTTCAGAAGCTATATGATCAATCCATTGAAAATGCTTTGAAGATTGTTGATTACCTGTGGCTGATCTTAAAATCAGTCAATCCAATTGTAGGGTTCCTTTTTTTAGAATAAACTATTAATTGACAACATAGAAGGGTTTTTTTCAATATGTAGATTGTTGAATCATATGTTGAGTTGCTATGCTTTAGAGGCAGCAATATCTTAGAAGCAGCTATATGGTTCAATGGATAGAGCTACGGGCCTGGAGTCAAGAAGGTCTCAGGTCAAATCCAGCCTCAGACACTTACTAGCTGTGTTTTTCCTAGGCAAGTCATTTAACTTTGTTTGCCTAATCCATTGGAGAGGAAATGACAAATCACTACAGTATTCTGTGCTGAGAAATCACCATGGACAATATAGTCTCTGGGATCATGAAGAGACAGATACAATTAAATGACTAACAGCAACAACATTATAAATCTAATAGAGCTGTTTAGCAATATTATACTTCACAAGCAGGTGTTACCATCCTATACATGATGATGTACTATGGGCTGGAAAATCCTTAAATTCTTGGGTTCAGTTCCAGTGAAATGAATTGATTCCCTACTTTTTTGATTCTGGAAATCTGAAACACTTTGGAGTTTTCTTAGAATAAGGAATAGTATTCAGGATCCCTTTTCTTGTCTCCTTTCTTTTTTAGTAAGAGTTGTAGTGCTGCATGGAACATGAATGGGCATGGCCAATTTTTTTCTGATAGTTTCAAGCCTCAACCTCCTTGAAGAATATAATAATGATAATTTATTACAGGCATACTTCATTTTTATTGTGCTTTGCTTCATGGTGCTTTGCAGATATTGTATTTTTTAACAAATTGAAGGTTTGTGGCAATCCTGCATTGAGCAAGTCTGTCAGCTCCATTTTTCCAACAGCATGTGCTCTCTCAATAGATGCAGAAAAAAAACTTTTGACAAAAGATGACACTCATTCTTATTAAAAACACTAGAGAGCACAGCAATACATAGGGTTTTCCTTAAAATGATAAGCAGCATCTATCTAAAACCACCAGCAAGCATTATATGTAATAGGGATAAGCTAGAAGCATTCCCAATAAGCTCAGGAGTGAAACAAAGATGCCCATTATCACCATTATTATTCAATAGTGTATTAGAAATGTTAGCTTTAGAAATAAAAGAAGAAAAGGAAATTGAAGAAATTAGAACAGTCAATGAGAAAACAAAACTATCACTCTGCATATGCTATGATGCTAAATTTAGAAAATCCAGAAGAATCAACACAAAAACTACTTGAAACAGTTAGCAACTTTATCAAACTTGCAGGATACAAAATAAACCCACATAAATCACTGTATATTACTATATATTACCAACAAAATCCAGCAGCAAGAGATAGAGAAATTCAATTCAATTTAAAATAACAGTAAACAATATAAAATATTTAGGAGTCTACCTTAATCAAGACAAACCCAAGAACTATATGAACACAATTACAAAACACTTTTCACAGAAACAAAGTCAGATCTAAACAATTGGAAAAATATCAATTGCTCATGGGTAGACCAAGATCATGTAATAAAAATGACAATTCTATCAACAGCATGTGCTCATATCTTCTGTCACATTTGCATAATTCTTGCAATATTTCAAACTTTTCATTATTAATATCTATGATCTCTAATGTTGCTACTGTAATTATTTGGGGGCACTATGAACCATGTCCATATAAGATGGCAAACAATAAATCTTGTATGTGTGTTCTGATGCTTTAACAAGAAGCCATTCTTTGTTTTTCTCCCTCTCCTCTGGCCTCCCCATTTTTTGAGAATAATGATATTGAAATTAGGCCAATTAATAACTCTACAATGGCCTCTAAGTATTCAAGTGAAAGGAAGAATCAATCAATATGGTAAATTTCAATGTTGTTTTATTTTAAGAAATTAGCATAGCCTTTAGCAACCATCACCCTGATCCGTCAGCAACCAGTAACATCCAGGCAAGACCCTTCGCCAGCAAAAAGATTATGACTCCCTGCTCAGATGATGGTTAGCATTTTTTAGCAATAAAGTATTTTTTATCTAAGGTATGTACATTGGGTTTTTTTTTAGACACGATACTATTATATACTTAATAGACTATAGTATAGTGTAAACGTAGCTTTTATATGTACTGGGAAACCAAAAGTAGTATTGGAGTTGAGTCTTAAGAGAAGTCAGAAAAGCCAGGAGTGTTGGTGAGGAAGGAGAGCAATCCAGGCAGGAGGGTCAGCCATTAATAAGAGATAGAGAATAGGATCAGGTTGTGAAGGGCTTTAGAAGCTTATTCACTTTTCTAGGGATCACTTTCCTTATCTGTCAAATGAGGAGGCTGGGTTAGATGATTTCTTTTTTCCCTGTTATTTCTTTGGCTGCTTTCCCCACCTCCCACACAAACTTAGTAGTATTTTATTTTTCCAAATACATGTAAAGATAGTTTTCAACATTCATTTTTGTAAGATTTTTAGTTTCAAATTGTTCTTTCTCCTCTTCTCTCTCCCCTCCCCAAGACAATAAACAATCTAATATAGGTTACACATGTACAATAATTTTAAATAAATTTCCATATTTGTCACATTGTACAAATAATAAGAACAAAAGGGAAAAATCACGAGATAGAAAAAGCAAACAAAAAATGGTGAAAACAGTATGCTTTGACCAGCATTCAGTCTCCATAGTTCTCTCTTTGAATATAGATGACATTTTCCATCATGAATCTTTTGGAATTGTCTTGGATCCCTATCATAACTGATCATCACACAATGTTGTTGTTACTGTGTACAATGTTCTCCTTGTTCTGCTCACTTCACTCAGCATCAGTTCATGTTTGTCTTTCTAGGCATTTTTGAAATCAGCACGTTCATCATTTCTTACAGAACAATTATATTCCATTACATTCATATTCTACAACTTATTCAGCCATTCCCCAACTGATGGACATCCACTTAATTTCCAATTCTTTTCCACAACAAAAAGGGCTGCTATGAACATTTTTGCACATGTAGGTCCTTTTCTCTTTCTTTAATGATCTCTTAGTGATACAGACCCAGTAATAGCATTGTTCGATCAAAGGGTATATAGCCCAGTTTTATAGCCCTTTGGGTATAGTTGCAAATTGCTCTCCAGAATGACTGGATCACATCTTCACCAACAATGTATCAGTGTCCCAGTTTTCCCACATCCCCTCCAACATTTATCATCTTTTTCTGTCATTTTGACCAACCTAACAAGTATCAGGTGGTACTTCATAGTTATTTTCTTTTTGTGTTATCTTGGCCAATTCTGACAGATATGAGGTGGTACTTCATAGTTGTTTCAATTTGTATCTCTCTAATCAATAGTGACTTAGAGCATTTTTTCATAGATAACTTTAATTTCTTCATCTGAAAATTGCCTGTTCATATTCTTTGACCATTTATCAATTGGGGAATAACTTGTATTCTTATAAATTTGACTCCATTCTCTACATATTTTAGAACTGTGACCTTTATCAGAAACACTGGCTATAAAATTTGTTTCCCAGCTTTCTGCTTACATTCTAATCTTGGTTGCATTGGTTTTGTTTATGCAAAAACTGTTTTAATTTGATGTAATCAAAATTATCCATTTTGCATTTCATAATGTTCTCTTATTTTTACTTTGGTCATAAATTCCTCCCTTAGCCAATTTTTGCTTCTCTTCTAATCTTGGTTGCATTGGTTTTGTTTGTACAAAAACTTTTAATCAAAATTATCCATTTTGCACTTCATAATGTTCTCTATTTCTTGTTTGATCATAAGTATTTCCCTTCTCCAAAGATCCTTGCTTTCTTAATTTGCTCATAATATCACCTTTATGTCACATAATACCTTTATGTCTAAATCATGAAGCCATTTCTACTTTATCTTGGCAAAGAGTATGAGATTTTGGTCTATGCCTAGTTTTTGCCATACTGTTTCCCAGTTTTCTCAGCAATTTTTGTCAAATACTATGTCTTGTGTACCTAACATATTCCACTGATCCACCACTCTGTTTCTTAACCAGTACCAAATTGGATTGGAAGATTTCTAAGGTTGCTTCCAGATTTAAATCAACCATCCTTTCAAATCAGAGATCTTCCATACTCAGAGACACCATCCTTGAGATGGTTGCTAGTAAGAAAGTCAAAAACCTATGTCCCAAAATAATCATAATAATAGCTAACATTAAGGTTTAAGGAGTGCTTTACTTATGTTAACTTCTTTGATCCTTACCTCAACTCTGGGAAATAGATGCCCTTTTTTCCTAATTTTACCTAGGAAGAAGCTGAAGTTGAGTGACTTGCCCAGTAAGATCACACAACTAGTAAAGTATCAGAGTTCAAATTTGAACTCAGGTCTTTCTGACTCCAAATCTTGAGCTCTCTTCATTGTACTACCTAGCTGCTATTATCCTCTGATAAGAAAAGGACTCAAAAATAAATAAATAGAAATTTGCAGCACTTGAAAAAAGAAAACAACTCAAATTTCACTGGAGGAAAAAGAGCTATTAGAACTGAAAAACTTGATAGCTCTGATCAATGCAGTGACTGATCTTGACATTAAAATTAACTTCTTCCTCTTGACAGAGTGAAAGTGGGCAAAGCCTATATTTTCAGACATGATTATGTGTCAGTTTTTTAAGGCTGTACTTATTTGTTGGAAAAAAATATCAAGGGAAAAGAAAAGCTTCTCTGTGGCAGAGGGAGACTTCACAAGGAAGTGGTAGGGATACTTTTTAAAGCAAACATCAATAAAACATTTTTAAAATATTAGATATTGGGGCAGGAGTAGAGACCACACCCTGAGGTAAAAACATCCCCACACCACCAACCCACATCCAGTACATGCCGAAAGCACCCACCTGCACTGGGAACTCATAGTCTGAATCCTCCTATCTACAATTTTTTTAAGATATTCTTTTTTTAAATTGTGAATTTAACAAGCCCCAAATAAAATGGACACTTTTCACAAACAATGAATAAAAGAGGAGTGTAGATGAAACTGTGGGTCTTTTATTATGTATAGTTTGTTTGTTTTTTAAATGCATAATAAATGCTATCCTACTTGTCTGTGATTTTTTTTTTTTTTTTTTTTGGCTTTCCTTCACTTTTAAGGTTTTTAGGGACAGCTAGGGAGTAAGTACTGTGGCTAAAGGACCTGTCCTGGAGTCAGGAGGACCAGAACTCAAATATGACCCCAGACACCTGCTAACTATGTGGGCAAGTCACTTAATTCTGATTTCCCCCCCCCCAAAAGAGAGAGAGACAGAGATAGAGACAGAGACACAGAGAGAGAGGAGAGATTTTTTTAATGACTTAATGATGTGCTTTTCTTCCTTTTCTTTTTCTCTCTGTCAGAGATGGAGGCTTTGTCAGGAGAAACAGCCTGACTCACATAGAAGATTAGTCTTTGAATCATAAAGATCAGTGTTCAAGTCCTGCCACTGACACATATTGGCTGTGTGATTTTGAGCTGATTTTTCTGGATTCTGAGACCAAAAGCCACAAAATTCTTTTGCATCAATCTCTACCCAAAGTGCTGCCCATACCAATGAAATCATATTTTTTCAACCTCCTGCTTCCTCCTCCCATTCTCACCCCTCTTCCAAAAATAAGTAAATAAATTACCCAAACAGAATTGGGTAGATTATTCCCCCATTTTGTTGCTGTTCAATTGTGTCTGACTCTTTATGACCTGAATTGGGAATTTCTTGGCAAAGATACTAGAATAATTTGCCATTTCTTTCTCTAGCTCTTTTTACAGATGAGGAGGTTAAGGCAAACAGGGTAAAGTAAGCATCTGAGGCCAGATTTGAATTCACAGAGATGAGTCTTCCTAATTTATGGCCTGGCACTCTATCTACTGCACCACCAAATATCCATTTTACAGCTGAAGAAACTGAGGTCCAGAAAAATTAAGAAGTTTGGCTGACTTCACATAAAGCAAAATAAGGGTTTGAACTTCAGATTTGAAAGCATGAGCATAAATCGGAATAGTCTCCTAGCTATTCTCCCATCCTACAGTTTATAGGTCTGTAGAACAATGCCCTTGGCTAGAGGCTGGCAATCTGTATCCTGGGAAGCTGAGCTGCCCATATTTCCAAGCTGCTGGGTATCCTCCCCTACTGCTTGTATGAAGGTTTTATGCTGAAGATTCCCACGTAATCCTAGGGTTTCCAGTGAGAAGGGTAGCTGCAGTGTAGCTCTTGGGAAGCAGAAAGGGAGGGATGGGAATTTCAGAGTGTGGGATCTGGGTAATAAAAGCAAGGGAGAGGAACCCTGGTAGAGTCCCAGGTGTGAAGCGGCAGGGCGTGGGGCCCCACATTCCTGGATGGTTAGGACGCCACTGCTGATGATTATCATTATTATTCCTACTCTGGTTTTCCCTGAGTCTTTCATCCCACAAGACCCTGCCTCTCTATCAGCGTCACCATCCTATACATCCTCCTAGGGTGGGGTAGGGCTGCCAGCTCCATGAGAACACCGTGTGATTGTGGGTTTCTCCCCCAGTGAGCTCAGAGTACTTTATGGTATTGATCTCCATCCTAGTCCCAGGAACTTGGGAATCATCACTCTTTTTTTTTTTCCTTCAACAGCTTGCCCAGGGGAGGACACTGAAGTTCTCCTGTTTCCCTGCCCCTATTTCTTACCAGGCTGTGCTTGCCCCCAGAGAGAGTGGTGAGCTAGAACCTTTCCTGGCTTGGAAGGAGGCCAAGGGAGGTATGGATTGCAGGAAAAAGAACTGGGATGGAGCCAAGATAGCAGAGTGGGTATCCTCCTTGCCAGGTGCTTCGGGCACCATGAGGTCAGGCTCTCAGTTTCACATCTACCAAGAAGGGGCTGCCAGGAGGGTGGGTCCTCCTCAATCCTCTGGAGGAGAGGGTTAGGGGGAAAGGGAGGGAGAACAGTGCTGACAAGTGAAAGCATCCTGTGTTCTGGCGTCAGAGGCCAGGCTCCGGCTCAGAGGATCAGAGGAGCCCAGATCTCATAAAGATGGGCTGGGAGAAGGGGCACCAGGCCAGAGGGTGGCTCCAAGAAAGGGAAGGAAAGGTGTGTATGACTGTGTGCTGGGCTTCCAGTCAATGCATGTCCCTGCCTGCAGAGACCAGATCAAAGCAAGACAGACAGACAGGAGGAACACCAGGGACTGTCTCGTGGCAGTATTACGTGTGCTTGGAGAAAGAAAAGGACTAGGGAAAGAAACAGAATCTCTGTGCCAGGAATGGATTGCGGTCCGATAGCAGCAAACCAAAATCCATCACTCAGCAGGTCTCTATGAGGGCCCCAGGCTCTGAGACTGGGGATGCATTTTCTATGGGTTTAATCTGAAGTAAGGCAAATTTCATCCCTCTCAGGGCTTCCCTTATCTAGGAAAAAGGGAAGGGAAGATGACAGAGAATTGGACCTGTTAGAAAAGATCTTAGGACTCTGGGCCCCTGGACAAATCCTCATTCCTTCATTGCTTCCCAGAACCCCGGCTTTCACATTTGCCTATGATGTCTCTAAGCACTATCTCAATCTACCCTTATATAGCCGCACATGTGCGCACGCACACACACACACACATGCACAAAATCAGCTCAAACCCCTTGGAGAAAATAGGGTCACTGAAGCAATTTAAAAAATTTTAATAGCATTTGATTTTTCCAAATAAATGCAAAAATAGTTTTCCATATCTACTTTTGCAAAGCCTTATGCTCCAATTTTTTCTCCTTTTCCTCCTCCTTCCCCAAGACAGGAAACAATCTAATACAGGTTAA
>JAJPUD010002922.1:83025-108038 GCA_023553655.1 Myrmecobius fasciatus
ACAATCTAATACAGGTTAAACATGGAAGGTTTTTGGTTTTTTTTTTTAATGCAGAGTGCAGAAAGAGAGAAGTAGGCTCTGGAAATTACATGTGGAACTTAACATAATAATAATGTATAGTACCTTAAGATTTATAAGACAATCAACTTTGTGAGGAAGATGGTAATATGATCTCCATTTTACTAAGAAGGAAACATACACTGGTAGAACTTAAGTGATCTACCTGGAGTACATAGAGCTTCTAAGTCAAAATTTGAATTCAGGTCTTCCTGACATCAAGTCAAGAACTCTACCTCTAGCTGTCTCTCTCATACACTTAGACAGGAAGAGTGAGCCGTACATAACAGATATTTGCAGTTTCATGTATAATCTTTTTATGTTCTATTTTGTATGTGGAAATGCTCATTTTATTTGTTGTCAAATTAGAATTAAATATAAACCAATAAAAAGAAACCACATGGAGTCCTTTCTCATCACCAAGTCCCCAGACATCCAGTTCTTTTTCCTCTTGCCTTATGGCCTGGTCCGAAGCCCCCCAGGTTTATAGATGAGGAAGCTGAGGGTCAGAGAAATGAAATAACTGATTGGAATCTAGATTTACTGACTCCAGATCTGAAACCCAACCACTGTACCACATTACTTTTTCTCTAGCCTAAATCCCTTCTTTTCTATTTTCATTAATCAATCAATCAACAAACATTTATTAAGTTCTTTCTCCTCCCCTGCCCTCCCTCTATTCTTCCCTCTCTACTTCCCTTCCTCCCTCCCTCTTTCCTTCTCTTCTATCTCCCCCCCCCACTTTGTTCATTTCTTTGACTTCTTTCCTTCTCTTCCTCTCTCCATTTCCCATTTGAACTTTTCTTGCTCAGGATCACATGGCTAATATTTGTCAAATTTGAACTCAGGTCTTCCAGACTATAGGCCGGCTTTATCCATTATGCTAAAGCTAAAAAGAGAGGTCCCAGCTCCGTACTATTTTGTCAGTTTTAAAAGGGCAGAAGCCATAGTTTATATGTTTTATCTTTTGTGGGCAGCTTGGACCCCATACTCTGTGTGTGTGCGTGTGTGTATGTGTTGGAGACTAAAGATAGACTGTGAAGGGTAACGGCCACCAAAGTGCTCTGAATGGAAAATGACTTGAAAGAAATGGCATAAACACTGGCTTGAATGGTACTTGGATAGACTATCTCATCCTTTTGGAAGGCTGGATAGTTATCTATATGTGATTTAACAAATAGCATTTATTAAGAAACTACTATGTGCCAGGCACTGGGCAAAGTGCTGAGAATACAAAAAGCAAAAATAGTCCTTGGTGTCAAGGAGCTAATGGAGGAGATGAGATGCAACTATATCCAAAGACATGTGGAGGACAAATTGGAAAACATCTCAGAAGGAAATAACTAGCATTATGGGGACTGGGAAAGGCTTTTTACAGAAGGTGTGGTTTTATCTGAGACTTGAAGGAGTCCAGGGAGGCTGAGGTGAGAAGAGAAGGAATTCCAGGCTTGGAAGGCATCGGCTGAAAATGCCCTTGAGTCAGGAAATGAAGTGTTTTGTGTAAGGAACAAGGAGGCCATTGTACATGGCAAACAGAGTACATGGAAAAGAGTCAAGTATATGGAGTATAAGAAAGGCAGGAAGGGGCTGGGTCTGAAAGGCTTGGTAAACCAAACAGAGTATTTTATATTTGATCCTGGAGGTAATAGGGAGCCAATGGAGTTTCTTGAAGAGGGGGCTGACAACTGAGTAGAGGATATAATGCAGTAGGGGGAGATTTGAGTCGGGGGGAGCCCAATCAGAAAGAAGGTATATGGTAGTCCAAGTGTGAGGAAAAGAGGTTCTGCACCAAGGTGTGGGCAGTGCCCAGAGCAGAGATGGAAGCATATACAGGAGAGGTTACGGAGGTAAAATGTGCAGGTTTGAGCAACTGATTTGATACATAAGTGGTGATAAATGGGGAGAGGGAGAGACATAGGAAAAGATGAAATGGAGAGAGAGGAAGAAATAGAAAGGGAGAGAAAAGGAAAGAGAGAGAAAGAAATAGAAAGAGAAAGAGAAAAAAAGAAATAGAGAAAGGAAGTGAGAAGAGAAAGAGAGAGAGGAAGAGAGAGAAAAGAAGAGAAAGACAAAGGAAGAAAAAAGAAAAAGTATCATGTATTTGAAATTCAAGTCCTCTCCAACTTTTTAAGATTAATCAACCATTAAAAATTTATTAAGCCCCACATGTGCAAGAATGCTTGTGGCAGCCCTTTTTGTAGTGGCTAGAAACTGGAAACTGAATGGATGCCCATCAATTGGAGAGTGGCTGAATAAATTATGGCATATGAATGTCATGGAATATTTTTGTTCTGTAAGAAACAACCTTCAGAGAGGCCTGGAGAGACTTGCATGAACTGATGCTGAGCAAAGTGAGCAGAACCAGGAGATCATTATACATGGCAACAGCAAGACTATATGATGATCAATTCTGATGAACATGGCTCTCTTCAACAATGAAATATTTCAAACCAGTTCCAATTGTTCAGTGAAGAAAACCATATACACCCAGAAAGAGGGATATGAAATGTGGACCACAACATAACATTTTCATGGTCTCTATCGATGTTTGTTCACATTGGGTTTCCTTTCTGATTTTTTTCCTTGTAGATATGATTTTTCTTGCACAATGATAAGTGTGGAAATATGTATACATATATTCGACTTGTCAAGTATTTTAACATAATTAACATGTAGTGGATATCCTGCCATCCAGGGGAGGGGTGGGAACTAGGGGGGGAAAATTTGTAACAGAAAGCTTTGTAAGGGTCAATGTTGAAGAATTACCCATACATATGTTTTGCAAATAGAAAGTTTTAATAAAAAAAATTTATTAAGCACCTGCCATGTGCCAAGCACTGTGCTAAGTGCTGGGGATACCCTCAAGGTACTTCCAATCTAATTGGAGTGATAATATACAAATAAATATCTATATATATGGAGATAACATACTACATATGTATGTATATATGTGTATATATATATGAAAAATAGGAAATAACAGAGGGAATGTCCTGGAATTAAATGGGACTGGGAAAGGCTTCCTGTAGAAGATGGGATTTTAGTTGGGATTTAATGAAGTCAGAGAGATCAGTAATCTGAGTGGAGGAGGAAGAGTGTCCCAGGCATAGAACATAACCAGAGAAAATGCTAGCTAGATCCTAGAAGTGGGATGTCACCAGAGGTGGAAAGAAGGAAGCCATTGGGATTTACCGAGTAGGAGGTGACATATGATTAGACCTGCACTTTAGGAAACTCTTCAGTGGCTGAATGCAGGATAGATTGAAGCTGACAGACCAGCAGGCTAGTATAATAATCTAGAGGTGAGGTGATAACGACTTGCACTAAAATGATGGCAGTGTTAGAAGAGAGAAGGGATATATTGGAGAGAACCCACCATTGTTCTTCATACCCTTGATGTTCTTCCCAGTTGGACCATTTCTCAATCCCAATTGTGTGCCTCCAGGTAGGAACCTTGCTGCTTTTGCTCACTCTCCTCTGAATGCCCTTTCATTCAGCCCTGCTCATCAAATCCTTTAAAATCCTATCCCAATGCTATTTCCTCCATGGAGCCCCAGGTGTGTTGTCCCTCCCAGATCATTTTGAATATCTCTTAATGTATTGCACAGTTTCTTGTATTATATGCTTCTCCCCTACTTATAGATTTAAAGCAAAAAGAGACCTTGAAGGTGTCCAACTCCCATTATTGTCCCTAACTTTCAGTGAGGAAAGAGAAGCAGAGTAAGAGTCTTGCCTAAGATCACACAGCTGGTGCCTGAACTGGATTTGAACTCAAGTATTTGAGGATTTGAATTTCAAGTCCACAACTTCAGAGAGAAGTGGAATGTCCAGCCAAAATCTCTTTCCTTGCCACATTCACATTTGTTCACATTCAATCCTCCCCACGAAGTAAGGAGATGAATCCATCTTCATGGACCTGAAAACAGCTTCCAATGACCCCTCAATCTTCTCTTAAGGGGTGTAATTGACCTCTAACAGTTTTCACTGAGTCTATTTTCTGTGATGATTATTTTTTAGAAGAAAAATTAAAATGGGAAGCCCAATCTTCAGGTCTTTCTCAAATTCTATTTCTGACTTGGGTTTTACCTACTCAAAGCTTCCATTATTGCCTGGCGGATGACTCCTTTGATAGGAATATAACAAATCTTTTGAATGACCAAAGGAAGCAGTTTGTCTGAAATGTGGTAATAGGGTTACTTTTTAGGGTGTATTCACCACATAAAGGCTGTTGTCCAATGTGACAGTGAAGTTAAGGAAAGTAAAGAAGGAGGTAAAGAGCTGGTGATTAGAATTTTTTTTTCTATCTCCAAAATCTAACAATGGGCTTGTATCACTGCCCCTGCAACCCAGCCCTTTGCTTATACTAGGTCTTCCTCTTGAAATACCAAACCTTCTTCCCCTTAGCTCATTTGAATTTTATGTGTCTTTTAAAGTCCGACCTAAGTTTCTTCTCCAAGATGCTTTCCCTAACATCCCAACAGAAACATATCATTCCTGTTTCTGAATCATTTACATTTTAGGAATCACAAGGAAGCAACATTTTACAGTCAGCCCTCAGAGAGATCATCCAGCACAATGGTTCTCAAAGCAGAGTATGAGGGATATCTCAGAATCACTGAGACTTTCAGAAAGTCTTTAAGGCCAAAATTATTTTCATAATAATATTAAGATATTTTAATTTTGAATGACCTCTATGCAGCTTTTGATAATGCCAACCATCCTCTTCTCTCTAAGTTCTGGGGACCCTATTCTCTCCAGATTCTCTTCCTCTCAGACTAGTCTTGCCTTATCTGTAAAATAGGGCTGATAATAGTACCCACCTCCCAGGGGTTAATGTGAGCATCGAATGAGATCATATTTATAAAAGTACTTAACAAAGTGCCTGGCACATAGTAGGAACTTTCTAAATATTAACTATTATCATTATTAAATCTTCAAAGACTATTTAATCTTATGACTTACAGCAACTTAACATCACCTGATGATCATTGATATTAAAAATTAAAATTAATAACATGAACCTTTGCTTCAGGTTATTAACAGCACTACACAATTTGCCAAAAGCAATTTAATCCACTTTCCTCCTTTAGTTCAATTTTCCACCTTCAACGTTTGTACAAGATTTCTTCACACATACACATAAACCACGGGCACATAGACTAGCATTATATGTTGCCCATCCAAATGCTTATCACAGGTTTCAAACACAAACCATATACAAAGATTCCTGCAAGCAGCATATTGAGTTAGCAAACCACCTATTAGCATTATTTTTAATTGTATTTTTACTTATTTTGTTAAATATTTCTTAACTATATTCTAATCTGGTTCATGGTGTGTTCGTGTTTCAATATGCAGTTAAAAGTTTGTGTTTAATACTTTTGGCCTAGACAATAGATGTTCTTCTTCCACTTGTTTTTTCCTGTGTGGATAGTGAAGCCCAATTCTTTTGAGTGAATACATTTTTCTTTCACATGACTGCTAAAAAGTGTAGTGGAAAGATTACTGGATTTGAAGTCAGGAAGATTTGAGTTAAAAATCTTGTTCTGTGGCCAAGTCACTTAATGACTCTTTCTGCCTCAGTCTCTTCATCTGTAAAACGGAGATAAAAGCTGTTGTACCTACCTCATTAGATTGTTGTAAGGTTCTAATGAGACAATGGATATAAAAAGTGTTGAAAACTTTAAAAATATTATAAAAGGGGCAGCTAGGTAGGTGGTAGAGCACCAGCCCTGAAGTCAGGAGGACCAGAGTTCAAATCTGGTCTCAGACACTTAACACTCCCTAGCTGTTTGACCCTGGGCAAATCATTTAATCCTAACTGACTCAGCAAAAAAAAAAAGGTACTTTATAAATATCAGTTATTTTTGACTCCATCAATTCAATATTATTAGCAAATATGAACATTCAAAGAACTTCATCATCCATAGAGAATTTCTCTTCTATTGGAACTCTACACTAGATATTCTCTAAGACAGTGTCAAACAACTTTGTTAAGCACTTATCTTCCCATTAAATACTAATAATCACAAGGCCAGATAAAAGTACCCATTGTTGTATCTTTCAAGGATTATTCTTGTATTTTGTTATATACATGGGAAACACCTTGACCGAGAAAAACTTTTGTTTTCCATTTTAATAGCATTTTATTTAATGCAAAGATAGTTTTCAACATTCACCTTTGCAAAACCTTGTTTCTACTTTTTCTCCTCCGCTTCCCTCTCCCTTCATCCCATAGATAGCAAGCAATGTGCAATTCTTCTAAACATATTTTCATATTTCTTATACAGAGGAAAGCTTTAAAGTTGTGTTTTATTCTACTGAAACAAATGCTTTCTTACAGTTGACATACAAGTCCAGTAGTATTCTTGCACACTATGGACTTCAAAGTCAATTGTATGATAGGAAAGCTATAGTCTGCCACAGAATATCATTAAGCCTGCTTGTTCCTGTGCAGGATGGCCACAGTGGAAGGAGCACCACCTCAGGAGTAAGAGGACCTAAATTCAAATCCAACTTCTGATACTTGTTAGCTACAATGTGCTTTTGATTTCCCAATTCCTTCTGTAAAATGAATGGCTAGACGGGCTCTGAGCACCCTCGTAGATATCTGATCTCTTCTGAAACCATCCAGGATACCCCATGTAACTGACTGTACTTCTCCCCTTCCCCGCACAACAATCCCTTGCCTATCTCCAGGTCTTTGCAGTGATGCTTCTCCCATGCCTGCAATGTCCTCTCCGTATCTCTATCTACTTCTTTCACATGCTGCCTATGACCCAAGATCATCCCTGGCCTCCACAGTTGTTAGTACTTTCTCCTTTTTGACACTGATTATAAATACACTTTCCTTTCAGTAACCATGTATTTGTGGGTCATCCCTTTCCCCCTCTTGCATCCCCCATAAAAGATATAAATGTGGACTCATTTATGGCAAGGCCCATTTCATGTTTGCCTTTGTGACATTTTTGTCTAGCACAGCCCTGCAAACAGCAGACACTTAATAAATATAAGATTAAATGCTCTTGATATATGTAGAGGTTAATTTTTTTTTTTACAAATATTTCATTACAACACCACATACCAAGATAAGATCTAAATGGGTTCATGATCTGGATATAAAGAGTGATTTTGTAAACAAGTTAGAGGAACATAATATAGTTTACCTCTCAGACCTGTGGAGATGGAATAAATTTATGTCCAAAGAAGAACTGGAACTTTTAATTGAAAACCAGATAGATACCTTTGACTATATTAAGTTAAAAAGTTTTTGCACAAACAAAATCAATGCAGACAAGATTAGGAGGGAAGCAATAAATTGGGAAATCATCTTTACATTTAAGGGTTCTGATAAAGGTCTCATCTCTAAAATATATAGAGAATTGTCTCATATTTATAAAAATTCAAGCCATTCTCCAATCAATAAATGGTCAAAGGATATGAACAGACAATTTTCAGAGGATGAAATTAAAACTATTTATAGTCATATGAAAAGGTGCTCCAAATCACTATTGATCAGAGAAATGCAAATCAAGACAACCCTGAGATACCACTTCACACCTGTCAGATTGGCTAAAATGACAGGAAAAGTTAATGATGAATGTTGGAGGGGTTGTGGGAGGGCTGGGACACTGATGCATTGTTGGTGGAGCTGTGAACGGATACAGCCATTCTGGAGAACAATTTGGAGCTATGCTCAAAAAGTTATCAAACTGTGCATACCCTTTGACCCAGCAGCATTTCTATTGGGCTTATATCCCAAAGAAATCATAAAGGAAGGAAAAGGCCCCACATGTGCAAGAATGTTTGTGGCAGCCCTTTTTGTAGTGGCTAGAAACTGGAAATTGAATAGATGCCCTTCAATTGGAGAATGGCTGAATAAATTATGGTATATGAATGTTATGGAATATTATTGTTCTGTAAGAAATGACCAGCAAGATGATTTCAGAGAGGCCTGGAGAGACTTACATGAACTGATGCTGAGTGAAATGAGCAGAACCAGGAGATCATTATACACGGCAACAACAGTACTATATGACGATCAATTCTGATGGACATGGCTCTCTTCAACAATGAAATGTTTCAAACCACCTCCAATTGTTCACTGAAGAAAGCCATATACACCCAGAGAGAGGGATGCGAAATGTGGACCACAACATAACATTCTCATACTCCTTGATTGATGTTTGCTTACATTGTGTTTCCTTTATCTGATATATCGTTTGTGTAGATAAGATTTTTCTTGCACACCAATGATAAGTTTGGAAATATGTATACATATATTCGATTTGCCAATATTTTAACATAATTAACATGTAGTGGATATCCTGCCATCTAGGGGAGGGGTGGGGAGTTGGGGGGAAAAATTTCTAATGGAAAGCTATGTAAGGGTTATTGTTGAAGAATTACCCACACATATGTTATGCAAATAAAATAAAAATTAAAAAAAATATATTTCATTACATATGGAAAAGTAGGCATTCAGGGAATGAATTATTCACATTTCCTTTTCATCACTTTTGGAATGCAATTTTTTCCCCAAGTGTTCAGTATCTTTTCCTCTTTTCTACTATCTTGAGAACCATCCCTCAATGCCCTCAAAATCTTGTCTCCAACCCAACATCCCTCTATATGTTCAGTCCAACACAACGGCTCCTCCCACTTGTTTCCTTAAGTGTTATTTCTCCTTGGGATAGCACATCAAGATGACACCGACTAATGATAAATCGTTTACTCTTAGGTTTAAGGCAGGGACTGGCAAACTACAAACAGTGGGCCAAATCTGGCTTGCTGTCTGTTTTTCTATGAACTACAAACCAAAAATGGTTTTAAAGATTTTTTTTAATATTTAAAAATAAAAGCATTTAAAATAAGAAGAAAATGTAAAATAAATAAAAATTTAAATACAAAATGGGTGGTAGGCTGCTTTGTCAATCCCTGATTTAAAGGATCAACTTTTCAAGAGCAAGATGGATCAAGCTTTTAGAGGATCATATGTTTTGATTGAGAAGAGTCCTGAAAGTTGCCCAGTCTCCTCATTTTACAAGGGAGGAAACTGAGGTGGAAAGAGAAAAGACTTGCCTGGGGTCACATAGAAAGTGATGGCAAGCTAAACTTTGAATAAAGCTTTTTAACTCCAAATCCAGGCCTTTTTTCACTTCCCTGGGCCAGACTTTGAAGCAGTCATGGTTTGGTAGGATCTGCCAGAGCTTGTGTTTGATTGGCAAAGTCTTCAAGATGGGTCATTTCCAGGGACATGCTAGAGCCAGCTTGAGAACTGATTTGTTAAATTTTCTGTGTATTTATACCTCTGAAATCAGCAAATGTTACAAATTAAAGTTTGACTTTTTTTTGGTTTGTTGTCTAGACTTAAGAAAGTGGTGAAAAAATGTTAATAATGCATATTAAACCTAAAAGTATGTCATTTCTGTTCCTCTCCACCAACACCAAAGCTGGTTGCTAAACATTTGCCAGTACACCTCACCCCCCTGGTCATTTCCATGCATAATGAAGCACTGGAGCAGGACTTTAGCAAACATATATATACATCTATAAAACTACATGTGTTTGTGTGTGTGTATGTGTATGTCCTCCACATAAACATGTGATTATATAGACATGATTTCATTAGCATTAGAAATTCATCATATGAACTCTCTCAGCACAAATGGAGATCATATATATGTGTGTCTACATATTTATTAACTAGAATATTTGATTAATAAAAGCAATCTAGTTCAATTCCCAATCATATGTCACAAAGGAACATGACAATCACAGCATTTAGATTTTAAAAATCATCTAGTCTGGACCCTTTTCTATTTAACTACTCCTAACCTCCATTTTCCAAATGGCGAAATTGATGCGTAAAAAGTGCCATTTATCACTAAAACCTAAAAAAAAAGTGCCATTTAATTCTTGGGGGCAGCTAGGTGGTGCAGTGGATAGAGCACCAGCCTTTAAGTCAGGAGGATCTGAATTCAAATGTGACCTCAGACACTTACCACTTCCTAGCTGTGGGTCCCTGGGCAAGTCACTTAACTCCAATTGCAAAAAATAAAAAATAAAAATGTGCCATGACTTGCTCTTTCCCACCTTATATTGTTATTATATCATCTACATATTATTATGCATTATTATTACCTTGTATTTACTTATCTATGTACATCTTGTATCCACTCTTTCTTCAAGTAGAAAGTAGCCTACTTTTTTTCAGTCAAAAAACATTTATTAAGCATTTACAATTATGCTGGGTGCTATGGTAAGAGATGAGGATAGAAAGGTAAAAACAAAGACTCTGCCCTCAAGAAGCATATATTGTAATAGAGAAGACTAATAGGAGGTATGATAGTTTTATAGAGGAGAAAGTGCTGGGTCTAAAATCAGGGAGACCTGAGTTCAAAGACTGTTCCTAGCTGTGTGATATTGGGAAAGTCATTTAGCCTCTCATTTTCCTCGACTGTAAAATGGGAACAATAGCAACATTTTCTCAAGATTCTTGTGAGGATGAATGCAATAATATCTGTAAGATATTTAGCCCAGTGCCAGCACATACAAGAGCTTAATAAATGCTTTTTTTTTCTTCCTTTCTTTCCAGGAATTTACTAATTCTATACAAAAAGTATATAAAGCAGATGAAGGCAATACAAAAAGAGGAAGATATTAGCAGATAGGTTGGGGACGGGGGAGAGAAAAGACAGCTTCTGAATATGGAATTTGTGCTTTATCTTGAAGGAAACCTGGGAAACTAAGAAAGCCTAATGCAAGAGGTGCAGAATATTCAGGCACTGAAGTCAGCCGGTGCAAAGGGTAGATGTAGGGTTACATCTGGAGAACTATAAGTAAGTCAGCATAAGTGGACCTTAGGGTAGGGAGTAAAGTTTATGAAGCCTGGAAAGGTTGGAAGGACCCAGGTTATGAAGAACCTTAAATGCCAAATAGAGGATTTTATATTTGAACCTGGAAATAATGGGGAGCTATTGTAGTTCACTTAGTGGTAGGGAGAAGGTTTATGTGGTCAGAGTTATGCTTTAGAAAAATCTAATCCCAAAATGTTGGAGTAGAGAAAGCAAGCACCCAGCTGAATTCTCCCAACATTCTCCTCTAAACAACTTTAAAATAACATTTCAAATAAAATTCTGAAGTAGCAAAGCCAACAAAAGGTCAGAGTCAGACTTAGTTCCAGCTCAAGTCAAAATAAGAAGTGACACAGGGGAGGAGGCTGGACTAGCATCCATGTAGATGGAACATCAGTGGTGAGCTAGGTGGCAGTGATGAAAAGAACAGCAGCTTTAGGAATTCTTAAGCCAGGGGAGACCTGGCAACTGGTCAGAAGGAGATTATAGGGGACTCCTGTGCCAGCACTGGATGAAGGACTAGAAGCTGAATATTTGGCAACTCCATTGCTCATAGTTACTTCTAGATCACAGCTCAAGGACTGAAAGGAATACTTTGGGTCAAGAGGGAAAAAAAAAAAAAAAAAAAAAAAAAAAAGGAGTGGAAGTTCTGAAGGACAGCATTACTTCTGGTTTCAAGGGATCAGGTTTCCTGAGGAACAGTATTGTTTCTGTTTCTAAGAGAATAAGGGCCCTTCCTAGTAAGACCAGAGTATAGACCAGGAGAGCAGTGACCACACCTTTGCTCAGATTATACCACCTTAGAACCACCAAAAACTTCCAATCCTCTTGAACTAGTTCTAAAAATAGTGTGGTGAAAGCCTTAAGCTTCAGAGAGTGACCCTCTCTCTTGCTTCTCCTCATGCCAGAAATAGAGCCAAACATTAATATAAAGTTCCAAATCAAGAAATAGAGTAGAAAATGCAGTAAACAATAATAACAACAAAAAGAATCTGACCAGAAAAATCTATTACGGTGATAGAAGATTAAGGCACAAATCCAGAAGACAATGAAGCTAGAACAGTTAAAGCAAAGTCTCAAAGGAAAAAAAAATGAACCTGACACAAGCCTAATAAGAATTTCTGGAAAAGCAAAAAAATTTTTTAAAAATCAAATAACAACGGTGGAGGAAAAATTGGGTAAAGAAATGAAAGCAGAGGAAAAAATATGAAAAGATAATTAACAGCTTGGTAAAAGAGCCACAAAATTACTGAAGAAAATAACACCTTAAAAACAGACTTGGCCAAATGAAAAAAGAGGCACAAAAATTCACTGATAAAAAGAACTCCTTTTTAAGTAGAAATGGTCAAATGGAAAAGGAGGTACAAAAGCTCACTGTGGCTAATAATTCCTTAAAAATTAGAATTGGTAGACTTCCTGCCATCTAGGGGAGGGGATGGGAGGTAGGAGGGAAAAATTTGTAACAGAAAGCTTTGCAAGGGTCAGTGTTGAAAAATTACCTATGCATATGTTTTGCAAATAAAAAGCTTTTAAAAAAACTAAAAAAAAAATTAGAATTGGGCAAGTAGAAGTTAATGACTCCATGAGACATTAAGAAACAATATAACAATGTCAAAAGATTGAAAAAAATAGAACAAAATGTGAAATGTTATTAAAAAAACAAATGATATGAAAAATAGATCAAAAAGAGATAATTTAAGAATTATTAGACAACTTGAAAGCCATGATCATAGAAAGAACATAAACATCATATTTCAAGAAACTGTCAAGGAAAATTGCTTCAATATCCTCAAACTAGAGAGTAAAATAGAAATGGAAAGAATTCACCAATCACCATCTGAAAGAAATTCCAAAATGATGACTCCCTGGAATATTATAGCCAAATTCCAGAAGTCTTAGGCCAAAGAGAAAATACTTCAAGCAGCCAGAAAGAAACTATTTAAATATCGTGGAGATACAGTCAAGATTACACATGATTTAGCAGTTATATTAAAGGAATAGATGGCTTAGAACATGATATTCCAAGGGGCAAAAGAGTAGGATTACAACCAAGAATAACTAGCTAGCAAGATAATACCATGTACAATCAATTCTTCAAGGGGAAAATGGATATTTAATGAAATACAGTCTTTCAAGCATTCCTGGTGAAAAGATAGGAGCTGAATAAAAATACTGACTTTGAAATACAAGACCCAAGAGAAGTATAAAAAAGATAAACATGAAAGAAATCATGAGACTAAAAAATGCTAAACTGTTTACCTTTTTTTGAAGATGAGACATGTATCTTCTAAGAACTTTGCCATTATTGGGGCAGTTAGAAGGTTTTATATTAAAAGAGAGTGCAGAAAAGAGTTGATTATGTTGGTATCAACATATTGAGAAAACTATCAGTATAATTTACTATGTAAATAACAAAATCAACAAAAATCATATAATTATATCAATAGTGCAGAAAAAGAATTTTATGTATATTTCCATGTTCCCCTAATTTACTTATGTTAGCATCTTTTATGTATAAATCATGTACCCATTTTGATCTTATCTTGGTATATGATAAACCACACTGCAATTTTCCAGCAATTTTTGTCAAATATTGAGTTCTTATCCCAAAAGCTTGAATCTTTGAGTTTATCAAACATTCAATTACAATGGCCATTTACTTCTGTGTATTGGCTAAAACAAATTGTGGTAGATGAATATAATGGAATAATATTGTGCTACTAGAAATAATGGGCAGGGTGGTTTAAAAAAAAAAAGCTATAGATATATAAAAGTGAAGTAAGTAGAACCAGAAGAATACTGTACACAGTAACAACAATATTGTAAGGATGATCAATTATGAAACCCTTAGCTACTCTGATCATGAGGGGCAACTAGATGAAGGGGCTAGCGCATTGAACCAGTAATCATGAAGACTCATTTTTATTAATTCAAATCTGACCTCATTTACTTACTAGCTGTGTGAACCTGAGTAAGTCACTTACCCCTGTTTGCCTCGGTTTCCTCATCTATAAAATGAACTGGAGAAGGAAATGTCAAACCACTCCAGTATCTTTGCCAAGAAAATGGGGTCACAAAGAATTAGACATGGCTTAAGTGATTCCAGAACAACTCAACTGTGATCAAGACAATGATGTAAGAAAATTCCAAGGCATCCATGATGCTATACAGCTCCAGAGAAGGAATTGAACTTGAAATGCAAATTGAAGCATACTTTTAAAATTCTCTTTATTATTTTGTTTGTGTTTTCTTTTGCAATGTGGCTAACATGGAAATATGTCCTACATGTCTTCATGTGTATAATAAATATCAAATTGCTTGCCTTCTCAAAGAGGGGAGCAAGGAGAGAATTTGGAACTCAATTTAAAAAAATGATTGTTTAAAAATTGTTTACATGTAACTGGAAAATATTTATTGAAATAAATAAAACTAATTAAAAATGAAAAAGAAAAATAACCAGGGCAGCTAAGTGAAGGATGATTTTGAATGGGGAGAGAATTGAGTGAAGAAGGCCAAATAGAAAATTACTGCAATAGTCCAAGCAAAAGATGATAAGAGCCTGAGCTAGTGTGGCTGTGAGAGTGAAGAAAAGGGAATGTAGATAGAGGTGTTAAGAGAGAAATTACAAGATTTGGCAATAGATTGGATATAAAAGATGGAAGGAGAAAAGGAAGGAAGGAAAGAAGGAAGGGGAGAGAGATGGGGAGAGAGAGGGGGAGAGAGAGAGGGAGGGAGGGAGGGAGGGAGGGAGAGAGAGAGAGAGAGAGAGAGAGAGAGAGAGAGAGAGAGAGAAGAGAGGGGAGAGAGAGAGGAGAGGTTGTACACTTGGATGACTGAAAGGACAGTAGTATCCTTGACAATGATAGGACAGTTCAGAAAGTGTGAAAATTTTGGAGGAAAGGCTAGGAGTTCTGTTTTGGAGAAGTTATTTTTGAGATGTCTATGAGATATTTAGTTTGAAATGTCCAACAGACAGTTGGTGACACAAGACTGAAGCTTATGAGAGACACCTAGGACTGGATAAACAGATAGGGGAGTCATCTGCATAGAGATGATAAATGAACTTATGAGAACTGAGATATCACCAATTGAGAAAGTATAGAAAGAAAAGAGGCCACAGGATAAAGCTTTGAGACACAACCACAGTTATTGGATATGACATAGATGAAGATTTTTTAAATTTATTTTCATAGATGAAGATTAAGCAAAAAAGACCTAGAGGAAAGAGAAGAAAGAGGAAAGAGAAGGCAGAGTTTCAAAAACTCAGAGAAAAAAGACTCCAGGAGGAAAAAGTGGTTAATAGTATCAAATGTAGTTGAAAGGTTAAGAAGGTAAGAATAAAAAGGAGCCCATTTGCCTTTAGCAATTAAGGGACCATTGTTATTTTTGGAGGAGCACTTTCATTTTAATGATAAATTTGGGAGTCAGATTGAAAATGATTTAGAAGAAAGTTAAAGGAAAGGAAGTGAAGGTTACAATAGAGAAAGCTTTTTCAAGGAGGTATACTGAGAAATTTAAGAAAGATATAAAATGAGAATTGATGGGTATGGGAGAATCTAGTAAGGGATTTTTAAAGATGGGGAAACTTGGCTATGTTATGGGCAGTAGGGAAGGAGCCAGAAAATGATTAGGGAGAGAATGAAGATTAGAGAGAGGGATAGTGGTGGAGTCAATCTGCTAGTGAAGATAGAAGGGGGTGGGATCTCAGATACATGTAGAGCAGTTGATCTTGGCTAGAGCCTGAAATGTAAGATGATAGTGGATGAAGATGTCAGAAGCATGTGAAATGAAGAGGAAAAAAAGGGGAGCTCTTTCCAGTGAAGTAGGAGGTAAGGCCCTCAACAGAAAGATTGGAAGAGAGAGATCATGGAAAGGCTGTGGAGAATAGAAAAGATTTGAAACAGCTGCTGTGGTAAATAGAATGGAGAATCAATTAGGAAGGAGTAGAATTGCCTTGGTGTAGTGAAGTTTCATTTGAGATTTGATAGCATAAATTTATAAGGAATGAACATGGTTTCACGATTTCTTCCAGTTCTGTTCAGCAGCATATGAATAGAAGCAAAAGAGTTGAAGGGGGGAGGAAGAGGACAAAGAAAGGGTATAATCTAGGGTTGGAGTCTGGCAGAAAGTTTAGGACAAGGACATAAAGGATTTAGGATTAGAGAATAGTGTGGGTTGAACTGATTCACCAAGGGATATTGGGAAGCATGAAGGGTTTAGCTAGTGCATGAGTAAATTTGGGATAGTACTAATAGCTGTAGGGATTGGAGGGCAGGTAGTATTTCATTTCTATCTCTGTCCCTGGCACCTAGAAGGGTGGTCTTGCCCACCTTCCCTAAGGTCACCTGGGTAGTAAGTGGTAGAGACAAATTTCAAATTTAGGCATCAAATCCCATGTTCCTTCCACTTTTGTTGAGGATTAGTAGTAAATGCCTCAAATTTAGATTCCATTCCTTCCTATACTAAGGACTACAGGAAAAGTCAGGAAGGCTAGAATATAAAGGGGATGCAGAATGATCTAGGAGTCAAGAATGAATGATCATTTACTAGTCTTAGGACACAGATTTAATATAGAAAGGGGGTTCTGGGGCAGCCAGATGGTACAATGGATAGAGTATTGGCCTTGGAGTCAGGAGAACCTGAGTTCAAATACTACCTCAGACATTTAACACTTCCTAGCTGTGTGATTTCTGGGCAAGTCACTTAACCGCAACTGTCTTGCAAAAAAAAGTAAGAAAGAAGGAAAGGGGTTCCATCTTTGAAACTCAAGTTTTCCCTTTGCTTCTTTAATTCATAGGTCTTGGGGAGATGAATGAGAATCATACTGCTCAACAGTGCTGAGTTCCTTGGAAGATATGAACTAAGCAACGCGTAGATTGCTGTCTTTTGTGTTCAAATATAGTGGACATAAGGCTAGTCTGGAGCAAAGAAGACTTGGGCTCAAATCCAGCTTCCAACACCTACTCACTGTATTACCCAGGATGTTACTTAATATCTCAGTGCCTCAGGCAACTCTAAAACTAAGTTACAGATTTGCAGATCTTTCTTACTGAAAGGAATTTCCATGCCAGGAGTCTCACTGAGATAAAATATAAAATCACAGACTTGATCCTCTTCCCATTCCTCAGTCCCAAATGACTGATGGAAATAGCTATAGGTGTGTGCCAGGGTTACTGAAAGCCTGCCTCAAATGCCCTCCCTGCTGGAGGGACATGAGATTTAGAGCCATAGTTGCTATTTGCAGTTCTTGTCCCTATTTACACTTCTGCCTCTCAGACTCATGGTTAACCCAAAACCTTTTCTCCAAGGTTGCCACATGCCTAGCTGGTCTGGCGGCTTCTTTTTCCATAACCTGGAATACTTTCCTTCTTCCTCTTTACCACCTTCTGGGCACTAGCTCCTTTTAAGATTTGGCTCAAGATCTCTGTTTCCCAAACAGCTTTTTCTGAATATGGACTATAAGATTTAAAATGGAAGGGATCTTAAGGAACAACTAGTCCAACAGTCTCCGTTTTATAGATGAGTTCACTGAGGTGGGGCAGTGAAATGGTTCTCCCACAGGCAAACAGGTAGAAAGTGGCAGAGCTGGGATTCAAACCTGTTCCTTTATTCTAGGTTCCAATAGTGTGTGTATCCAACATGTACTACAGCATTCTGTCCTTGTTGATGACTATTCTGGAATTATTCTCATCACTTTGTGTCTGTGCTCCCTGTCTCTCCCCTCAATTTCACAAGTGACTACAAGGCAAATGTTATATCTTCTTTGTCTCAGCCTTCATGTACTGCTTTATCCACAATAGGGGATGAAAAGGTATCTGTTAACTGTTACCTGGCCCTCCATAGCTATCTCATTTTGGATCATGGGATCTCAGAGGCCAAGGCATCCAACACTCTCCTCTGTAACATTCTCACCCAAACTCAGCTTAAATCCTTCCAATGACAGCAAAAGCACCACTCTAAGAAATGATCCCATTTCCATTTTTGGACAGTTCATTACAAATTCCAGTTTGAAATGAAAGAAAAACCCTTCAAATCCTTGGGGAGTGTCATTTGACTCCCCAATAAAGACCAAGTGGGCTCATGATCCTGCTGTGATCAGTTCTCTGTAAAATAACTGGCCCAGTAATTCAATTCAACAAGTGTCTACTATAAGATGCACCACTCTATATTAAGTGGCTAGAATACAGAGATTTAAAGACAAAAGTGTCCCAGCCCTTAAGGAGCTGACATGGGTGGCCCCAAATCATGGAATTTGGAGATATTCTCTATTCTAGCTGAGAAGGAAATAGCATACTATAAAGATGAATAAATACAAAATAAAGTCCTTTGTGAATGTGTGTGTGGGCATACATACTAGGTGTGAGGTGGATTAGAGAAAACCCTGTGGTACCTGAGCTGAGTCTCAAAGGAAATTAGGAATTCCAAGCAATAGCAGTAAGGGGATGTGGGGGTGTGGGGGTGAGGGAGAGACATTTCAACCCTGGGGGGTGGCCTGTGCAAAGCCTGGGAGATTGAACGTGGCAATGGCAAGTAGGACAATTTTTTTATAGAGTGTTTGCAGAGGAGTTGTTTCCCAGTGAGCCTTGATTTAAATACTTTGTACAGGCTCAGGGGATCCCACAATAGTTGGTCCACAAGAGCACTAGATTTTGTAAACTAAGCCAGCCGGCATAGATACTGAGCCTAGCAGGATGGAGACAGACACAGAAGTCTAAAGGCCAAAAGTGGGATGCTTCTTATAGATGTTTCCCACCTCATCCCAAGAGCATGGGAGAAAACATAGCCCTGAGGGTGTGGAAGAATTAATAACTTAATACCTACAAAGCTTTAGGAACAACTTGCTACAGATAAAGTCTCATTATCCCTAATTGTTATTATTATTGTTGTTATTGTTATTATCCCAACTCCTGTGTAAAGCAGCCACAGGACCGCCGATGACCTCAGGTCAGGAGTTTAATTAGCACCTCCATTAAAAGCTGAGGCCTCAGGCACCCTGCTACCACCCCCTCATTCTGACTCCACCTTTTCCCTGCTTCAGTTTCTCCCAACTGGCTCCCTTCCAGGCCTGGGTCTCTCAGGGCCCTCCTCAGCAAGCCTTTTTTTTTGCTCTGCTTATTCTTTCTTCTGCTGACTAACCCTCAGTGCTGTAGCCCCCACTCCCTGTGACCTCTTCATTCTCCTTCTCTCCCATACCTCCACAGATCTCATGGCCAACCCCCAGATTCCTATTTCTCCTCGTTAACCTGCTGGCTCCTTCCTTGCTCTCAAATAAAGTTCCACAGCTTTCGGGACTTGGGGGTGGGGCGGAGAAGGAGGTTCAGAACGATCAGGGAAATCAATGACAGTCTGCCTGGGTCCCCACTTCTCACAGTCTTGCCCTGTGTCTCTCAACCCACCTCAATCCAATCCTGGACTAGGATTGTTCTTCCTGTTCGTGGGGCCGGTTGGGTGGGTTGAGTGGTTTTGAATTACAGAGTTTGGCACTGTCTCACAGCCCCGTGCAGCTGCCTTCTTTAATTAATTTATTCCAATTTTAAAAAATCATCTCTTAAATTGGATCTCATCAAATGCCTCTGAGGCATGTGTCATGTCAATTACATGTAACAATTAAAAGCGGTGCCGTAAAGAAACCCTTGGCCTCTTTAACGAGGAGCAGGACAAGCCAGGCTTAACTCCTAAGGTTCACCTTACTACAGGTGGCCTTAGGGCCAAACAGGTGAGGGAGGAAGAGCTGAAACCGGATGGAAAGGCTGGATATTGACCTAAAACAACAAGCGGGGAGAAAATGGGATACTCTAGAAGAAAGACATAGCTTCTACTTCTCATCCTTCTCAAATTTTTGGGAGCCCCACATGATACTAAATTGGAAACTTTCTATTTAATAGGAAAAAATCCCAATATGAAAGGCAATTGAAAATTCCTACTTCCCATTTTAAAATAATGGGCCATCCAGAAAAAAACAAAGGAAGGAAGGAAGAAAGAGAGGAATGAAGGGAGGTAGTGAAGTAGGGAGGAAAGTAGGGAAGTAAGGAGGAAAGAAGGGAGGAAAGGAAGACAAAAGGAAGGGAGGGAACAAAAGAAGGGAGACAGAAAAGAGAGGGAGGGAGGGAAGGTGGGGGGAGAGAGAGAGAGAGAGAGAGAGAGAGAGAGAGAGAGAGAGAGAGAGAGAGAGAGAGAGAGAGAGGAAGAAAAAGAAACTACCCTGCCCTACATTAAAAAGGAAGCAGGAGAAGAAATACTGTAACAAAAGAGACCTGGGTTGGAATTCTAGTCTGGCACCATTTGCCATGTGAAGGCCAATAGTCACTTTGGCTTGGGGAATCTTTTTCCATCTTTAAAATGGAAATAAGGCTCAGACAAGATAATGTGAAAGAACATTATATAACTGTCAATTGTGAAAGCAATACCTTGTTTTGCAGGCCTTAGAAGATATGAGTTATTCTTTTGGCACTGAGGAGAGTATGCTACAGCTAGTCACTCTTCTTTTCCTGTGGGTCTTCCCTCCTCCCCCAATGCCTGATGGCATTCATTTTAGACAGCTAGTCACATGCAAAGGAACATTCTGTGGCTGGTATCACAGAACTTTTCCTCTGGGTTGAAAAGTAAACTGACCTGGAAAGGGTCCAAATCCAGAAAACTTGGCTCCATTAGAGCCAACCTGGAAAACAATAATGTAGACAATGTCAACACACTTTTCCTTATTTACTTCATTCATTTATTCATTGTTGTTTGTGAACTTGCTGGAGAGTCACTCTGTTCCCTAATGTTTGTCCAAATCTGTGCTGTCTATTTTAGATCAAACTCTCAGAGGGCAGAGGCCAAGTCTCTTTGTATGATGTCCAGCTCAGTTATATGTACAAAGGAATGCTTAATAAACATTCTCAGATGAGAATGATAATAGTAAGATACCCAATATTCAATTCTTTCACTTGGGGAAACTGAGGTCCAGAAAAGACTAGAGATTTAGAAAATGATAAATCACACAATAGCAATGGGGCATACTATATTGACTAAAGGTTCCATAAAGACTTAGCTAGGGCAGAGGGGAGATGATATTAATGGAAAACAAACAACAAATCAAACCATCTCCAAACTATAGTCAACTCATAACCTACCACTCTCAAGGCAAGAAGGGTAGCATTATCTGCCCCTCCATAAAGTTCATTTCTGCCAATCTTCCTGGCTTTTCTCCTCTAAAACAGTCTCTGATGTTTATTTCAATCTGATGATTTCACCTGTATACATATGTTAAGGGGAGGAGGGGCAACCAATATAATTTGTTCGGGATCTGCCAAAACTCTCCTTAGAGATAGGTCTAGAGAAGACAAAAGTTCATTCAGTCAATCTCTGACCAACAAAGCTACAAGTCTGGTCTGGATTGGTTTTTATCACACAAAGGCTTCCCAAGGAACCAAACTCCATGAAAGTTTTGAAAGAAGCTAATGGTATGAAAGTTTGCAGAACTAGGGATGCCTTTGGGATTACTTGGCTGAAAATCAGAGAAAACTCTGTTCCCATCTCAATAATCTCATACATACCTATTAATGTTACCATAAGTAGAGGAAAGGGTACACTGAAGTAAAAGGAGATTTGGTATGTGTTCAGTAAGCTCATTGTAGACAGGAACTATTTTTCTCATTCAGCGTCTTTAGGACTTTGCTTGTGGCTGGAGCTTAAAAGAAGTCCAAATGAATGAAGGAAAAAACATTTATTCCCGCTTCAAGCAATGGTTAAAAAATTAAATCTTTGCCTTCAGAGAGTTTACCTTCTAATTGCTTCTTCAACCTTCCACCAGACCTTTAAACTAAATCAATCATTAGTCAATTATAATAGATAATAATGGGCATGGAGCCAGAAAGGCCTGAATTCAAATTCTTCAACTCTGTTAGAATCTAGGCAAATCACTTAATCTTTACCTGCTTCAGGCAGCTCCCGAGGATCTGGGATCTAACTACTAAATGCAAATTGTAGTGACAATTCTGGGAAAGGAGTTACCTACATGTAGGAAATCACGTCTCTTCTGCTTTTTCATTTAGTAAGGAAAAATTTTAAAACTCTAAGGAGATTATGCGTTCATAAAATCAAGGATCTAATCTGTTAATGTAAATCTAGGAGAAAACTCAGTGAAGTGGATCCTAATCCAAGGCCAGAAAGCCTGTCTTTCTCTCAAGTCAGACCCTCAAGAAGGCTACATGTAGATACCAAACAGTACCCCAACTCTGGCCCCTGGCTCCTCTGGCTTTCAACAAGTCCCAATTAAAATCTCACCTTCTATAGGAAGTCTTTCCCTAAACTTTCTTAATTCTGGTGCTTTCTCTCTACTGTGTATTTGCAATTTATCCTGTACCAATCAATCTGGGTTGGCAGCCCTAGAAATTGAAATTCTAAGGACCAGGGATATAGAGAGATGAGTTTATGATGTGTATTGAGGTAGCCCCAAGGCATTAGCACCAGCAAGAATGAGTTACATTACGCCCTTGGGGCCAGACTCTGGGATTCCCCAGATCTCGGAGAAGAGGAAAGAAGGGAGGGAAAGGGCATTAAGTGTGATGAATAAAGGAAATGAGAAATCCACAAAGGGAGCCAGCCTTATACCACCAGAGAGCCACAATGGGGATTAGTAAGTAGTATTCTTTCAGACTAGGCCTGCCAGGCCTACCAAAAAATTACCTTGTTAGTTTTTAATCAGCTTAAGCAGATAAGGAAAGGAGCCCTCTCTGTTGCTTTTGAAAAACCTCTGGGAAGACAATATTAATTAGCCCAACTGTCATATTTTATAAGTGAGGAAAATAAGGCCATGAGAATTAAAATGAGTATATTCAAAATCTTACTAGCCTTACTTAACTCCAGGTTCTTTCTTATATCTAACTAAATACCTCCCACAACTGCTTATTTTTCCACCAAGGATTTCAGTCAGGGTACCAGAACTTTTCTGTTTTATATGCAATATCATTTTCAAAAATCATTCACTGAAAATATCTACAATTGAATAAATGAGTTCAAAGTTGACAGGAATACAAGTATTGAGGTTTGGTATTTATATGAATTTGGAATCAATATCAGGCACCTTTCTTTGTGCTTAGAGTCAGAATCAGGAAATCAGATCATTGTTTATAAAATTTCTGTTCTTTCCCTTTTGTGGTTTTGAATCAAGTTCAATTTCTTCCCACCCTCTAAGTTTCACTCCCCAGGGTTTCTCTGCTCCTGGGAAGCAGCACCTGTCCTGGAAAAGTCTGTGTGAAAGAGGGTGACTTCAGGATAGAAAAATATGAATAATAAAAGGATGCTGGGTTAGAATTCCAAATGCAAAAGGACCAATCAGACTCTGAGTAGCAAAACTTCAAGGAAGCTTTGGGTAAAGATAGGGAAACGGAGTGTTGATCTTGATGATTCAGTCTACCAATACTCTTTGTTCTCAGTAACTACACCTTTGTTATTTACATATATATGTATGTGTGTATATTAACTTCAAGTCACTTGCATGTCATTGCATTGTTTCCCCAAAATCACTTTCTTCAAGGACATACAACAAAAACATACATGCATATGTTTATATAGATATTTATGTGAATACACACAAACTCATACATTGATACACACACATACATATCTAAATCTATATGAAGGACACTGGATCCTTTGTTCTGAAGGTAGATATTTTTGTTATCTCAATAATTACCTTATTAATTTCTAACAATGAGTTAGTAATGTGGCCAATAATAGCTGTGTGACCTGCAAAGCACTAATAGTTCTGGGATTCAGCCTTATGTTCAATTCTTATAGCAGAAGAGCACAACCAAACTTAACCATTCCTTCCCTAGGATTTTCCTATTACCTCCTCAAGCCCACAGGGAATCTTCTCTGCTTGTCTAAACCTTTAGCATGTACTAAGCTGCTCAAGGCCCCAAGGAAGTTCAGAGGATAAATGTTGGGCCTGGAGAAAGGAAGACTCAGGTCAAATGTGACCTAACACTTACTGGCCTGGACCTTGTTTGTGTTAATCCATTATTATTTGCCCTTCTTTCTCCAAGAGGACCGTGATATCAGGGAGGTAATTCTATGGGCCGCAAGTGAATTAGATTTAAGTGAGAGAGGGCTGTGCAAGGTCACTGCCTCCCTTTCCCCTCCAGAGCCATCTGGGTACAGTGGCCAGATAGAAATCAGGACCACTGGAGATAGCCCTGGATGAAACTGATACCTTGGTCTTTTTAAGCTAAGGTCTTCAACAGGTCTCAGGAAATGGCAAGCCAAGAAAACCTAGTATTGGCCATATTATAGTCCACAAGGTCACAAAGAGTTGGACATGATTGAACAATGACCTCGAACCTTCCCTCTTTGGGGTAAGGAATTATTATCTAAATTTCCTTTTTGTGCATTCATATCCTATCTGCTGCACTAGATTGTAGGCTCTCTGAGGGGCAGGACCCAGTCTTCTCTGCTTCTATTTAAATTATTCAGAAACAAAGCCTTGCACACAACTAGGCACTCAATAAATACCGACCAGATTTGAAGCACCAATGCCACTCTCCCTCTCAAGCCTCCCCAAAGCTCCATTTTCCCGTTCTTAACCCTTTTCCTTCCCTCCCTCTCATTCCACACCCGATTGCTCCAGAGCCCCACTTTTGGAACCTTCCTCTTCCCCCACGCCCCCAGTGACCACTCCCCCCTTGCTCCAGTGACCACCCTTCTCCTCAAGGAAGGGTGGTGCGCATGCGCGGTTGTCGCTTTTACCTGGGAGCTGGAGAGTGGGAGGAGGGGGTGCGGGCGGGGGTGGAGTAGGGAGTTGGCGGTTATCTAGGCGGCGGAGCGTTCACTTTGTGGCTGGAGAGAGAGAAAAGGTGCGCCCGGACCAGCCCCAGAGGGGCCGCGCATGCGCACTGTGGATATACAACGGCGGGGATGCCAAAGGGGGGGGTGAGTGGGAGGGAGGTGTTGGAATCACTCTTTGCAGGGGGGGGGGCAGTGGGGAGGGGAGGGGAGGAGAGCGAAGGGGGAAGGCACTCGTGCTGCCTCTCCAGCTCCCTCCCCTCTCCACACATACACACACATACACGCGAACACCCCCCCCCCGCCCCTTCCCTCCCCGCGCGCCCGCCCCGC
>JAJPUD010002922.1:113038-155981 GCA_023553655.1 Myrmecobius fasciatus
TCCAGTTTGTACGGCCAGCTCGCTGCCCCCAAGGCCTGAAGGGGGGGAGGTCGCGGGGGTGGTGTACGTTGGTTGTGAGAGTTGGGGTAGGCGGGGGAGGGGTTGCACCAGGTCCGTTTGCTAGTATTCTCTTTGCTCTGCAATTGGTGGTTCGCACCTCTTTGCCTTCTCCACCTTGAGATTGAGTGCAAACCTCGCTCCAGGAGTATTGTGCTTGTGCCATTGGGATAGAAAATGCAATCCGTCGAACACCCTTTCCCCCGACACCAAACTCACCCCAGTGGTAGTGCACCCCTCTCCTCCAACCTGGCTCAACGTAGGTTGTTAGAATGGAGACCGAAGATAGTAGTGTCACCCTCGGCTCCTTCCCTCATACACCATGTGCACTGTCAAAGGATGTCTGGAGTGGATCAGGTGCTTCTGGATTCCTCTGCACAGAGCAATCTACATGCAACCTCAAAATTTCTCTTATATCGTTATCCAGCAGTGCAAGATCCCATGTATTCTTAAAGGCAAAGTGCTGGATCTTTTGATCATACAGCCACCTTGAATTCTTGATTCTTGAAAAGCTTCAGTTATGGAAGAGCCAGTTCGGGGGAATAGTGGGGTTGTGTCGGTGTAAGATGCATGTGCTTCAAAATCTGTTGGGAGTATTCCTTGACGATGGGAAGATGCTACCTCTCTTCAGCCAATTTTTTAGGGTGCTTCTTGTGAGTGGATTTGTTTTTTCCTTAGATTTTACCCCAGAGTGAAGGATCATTGTCAACAGTCTGCCTTGTGCTGTCCTTGATGTATCTCTTGAATGCCTCAGCTATACCTTAGTGATGAAAAGATAAGAAAAGATTATTATAGCAATACATAGTATTTCCGTTTGATTCAGAGGCACATGTGTGTTTTTAGGGAAAAAAATTTCCTTGTACGTTAAACATTTATAGGCCAGAGATAGTGAATGTATGGGTAATGTTTTGAGGGAGAATATATGTGTATAATTGGGGAAGATGATCAAACCCTTTATTGTTCTGAGAATGGCAACTGGCACATGCTTTGTTGACAGAGGTAGATGCGCTATGAATGAGGAGGAGCTGCTGCTGAGCTGTGTGTACTGAATAGGAGGGATGTTGTAAAGGAAGATCGATTTTTGAATGAGTTACATCACGTCAGCTTTGTCAGTTGAGATGTTCTCATCTTAACTGTGAACTTGTACTTAAGACAGTCTTGTAAGGCATGTGTATGTTATTTGAGTATAACTGAATCCCAGTGATTATGGAAGTATCTCTTTCCAAAAATCACATCAATTGCATTATTTTTTAAAGCATCTGTTTTACTTTGTACCCTTCTGGATAATAAATAAAATGGATTAGATACTTTTAAAAGCCAGCATGTTAATTAGCTATTGATTTTACTGTGAAAATACAAAAGAAAAAGTATGTAAGAAATCTCCCAAAAAAGTTCTACAAGTCAAAACAATTTATGTAGATATCAATAGCTTGATAAATATGTGAAATCTGCTTCTTTTTGAATATGTTAAAAAAAAAAAAAACTTGTGACCTATTTTACAATGCCTAAGAGGAGTCTGTAATTTGTTGACTTGAAGTTAGTTACTCAATCTGTTAAAAGAGAGAGAGAGAGAGAGAGAGAGAGCATCTTTCTTATGTCAATGTATTTATCTTCTAAGAGTTTTCTTGAGCTTTATTAAATATAGTTTTAGATTACTTGGGGCTTTTATGTTTCTGGTTATAGCCATTTGAATCATTTCTTGATTATTCAGTAATTTGAGAGTTAATTACCTGTAAATGGCACCAAGTATCAATAGTTTTGATTGGTGTGTAAATGAACAGGGGGAAAATGCTTTTTAGAGATGGATTTGAGGTAGTGATAAGGGAATTTAGATTCATGTTTAGAGTCTACCCACACCTAGGAATTGAACATTATTAATTCATGCCTTTTTGTGTAGTGTCACAAGCCATCAAGAAGAATTTATGAAATTCTCAACCATATTGAATATTCTGGAAATTATCATGCTAAACACAGTTCCAATTTATTACTAGCTTGCAATTTTTACTATATTGTTCAATTAAAAGTTTAGGAATCCTTTAGTTACTTGTGGGTTTATTTTACTTCGGCAGGGTTCTTAAATATAAGGTTTTGATCATGATTTTAATCAGATCTTAAAGGCAAGAGATCCCGTTTGAGTCTTAATTTTAAAAATTACTTTCACATATCTAAAGAATGCTATTTATCCCAACAAACCACCAATAATTAGCTAATTAATATGAGGCAATAAAATCAAGTAGCATGCTGCTCGTACAAATATCACAGCTTAAAACCCATTATTTTATAAACATGTTTTAATGGGTTGGGATATTAGCTGCATTGTGTTCTTTGTTTATGTCACACCTTCAGTTTTACTGCTGAAGATAGTTTCAGGCAGTCAAACAATTTCAAAATTTCCAGCATGGTATTTTTTTGGTTGTTGGCATAGTATAATGACAGCCTGTTGAGAGCATTAAAATCTCAGGGGAGTATGTGCTTCCTTGGTTTAATATTGCAGAACCTCTTGTAGCCATTCACTTACCTAGTTAAACACCCACACACCACAGAGCAGCTGATCATATAACATGCATGGCTGTAAGAACAGCAGTTTCTTTGCCAGGTTAGAGCTTAGAAACTGGAAAACAATTGCATAGCAGTGAAACTCTTGAGATAGTAGTAGTGCCAACAGCTCACTCTCATTAATACAAACAGCTTGCCTTAGTTTCTTTGACACTCTCTTCTTCAGACACCCTTCCCTTAGGAGGTTTCAGATCAGCAGCTCCTACTGAGAGAAACAACACCTACCTTCTGCAAACTGTGGTCTCAGATTTGATTTAGTGCAGTACAAGATTGTTTCCATTTTGCTCTCTGAGTTTTGGAAGTAGTATGGTAAGAAAATAACTTCTCAACTCTATAGAAAAGAAAGTAATGTTTTTCTAACTTTTTGAAGCATGGTGTACTAAATGGCAATATTAGCAAGAAATTGATTATCCATTCTGAAGGGTTTGGTTTTTTTTTTTGGTTTTGTTTTGTTTTTTAATAATTTAGTGCAGGAAATCTGGATAGACCCCTAGTTTCATTTCCTCTGGGCTAAAAAGTCAGTTGTGTTACTGCCAAAAAGAATACTACATTTTCTCATATTTGAGAATGAATCTAAGGGGGACTGCTTTGCATTTCCTCATCAAGATTGAATATCTTCTGTTAACCATTTAAGATGAATTTCTTGTCAGCTGTCAGATCATACTAGATAATTCAAAATTTCAGTTTTGTTCTGGTAAAGAAGTTAGTGAAAAATCTTTCATGGGCAGGAGGATGGGACTTTTTAAGTGTCTTTGCAAGTGATCTAGTGGGATGGAATTATAGTTTATTTTGGCTCACTAACAGGCAATAGATTTATACGGTAAAAGCCTATGATCCGCATACCTTCCATTATGCAGATTTGGGACACAAAGAGTTGCAAATATTTGACTTGGAGCATAACTGAATCTTGCAGGTGCTTTTTGGAACTTTGATTTGTTGCTCCATGGCTGGCTGATCTTGGTGGAGACAATAAAACTCTGCTCCAAATTCTACAGTGTTACCCACAGGCAGTGCTTGTTTAAGCCTATTCAGAGCTTATGTGGTGAAAGGGGTGTTTTAGGACATTAACATGTCTCAATGAGTTCTGTGTCCAGAGCTGAATCACGTGGAGAGCCTTGTGTAAATTTTCGTGGTTAATGCAGGCAGGAGAGTGTTTAGTAGAATCAGTAGAGAGACATTAGACACTTTACATATAATCTGATTTTTGATATAGGGTTGCTTATATCAATGTTTTCATTTTAAAACATACTTATGACAATATGCTGTTATTGAACTATTGTTGCTTACTGAGGTTTCTCAGCATAAATTCCAGTTTCCAGAATATAGAGTGAAATACTGTAGCCTTTTTGCTTTAATATGGAGATGGGGAAAAGAAACTCTTAACCTATGAACATTATAACAGCTTTCCCTTAACTTAGCTATATGGGTAATATATTTGTTTTCCTATCTTTTATTTCTAGTGATGAATGCAATTTTGTGATAAAATTTGACATTTTTCCCCTATAATTGAAGAACCACTATGCAGAAGATTGAAAATTGAATCTAAGGACACAAGATGTTTTTATTCCTTGAAATTGCTTTTAAACCAGGATTTCTGTAGGATTGAATTATTTTATATTTGTTGTTTATTTTTATCATTATTAATGTCATTGAAACCACATAAGTTCCTAGGGACTTCTTTTTGTGATGGTATGTATTCATAGTTGATGCTTTTGGTTTCTTTGCAATGGGATCTACTTTTTCTTTGTCATTGGAATTGCCTAGAATCTTTTACACCAGTTACCTTAGTGCATAATGAATAGGGGGCTTTTACCACAGGGCTTTCCCATTCATCTTAGCTTTCATAGAATACTTTATAAAACTTAAGCAAGATCAAAATAATAAAACAGAAACATAACTCTGTGCTAGTTCAATTCAATAAACACTTATTAAGTGCCTACTATTTGTAAGTACACAGATACTAGGCTCTAGGAATGTGAATATGATTTAAAACAGGTTCTTTAAAAGACTTCACATTTTCAAAGAAGGACGGAAGGAAACACAAACACCTACTATGTGACACTTTATAGATATTTCATTTGAAATTCACAGCAACCCTGTGAGGTACAATGTCTGTTTTACATTTGACAAAATGGGCAGTTGCACAATATCACATAGCTAGTAAGTTTCTGAGGTTGGATTTGATCTCATGTAGGGAGATGAAGCTTGGATATATTTATAATATGCAAGATTAGAAAATGTACAGTAAAAAAAGGAGTTACCTAGAAGATTATAGGAAATTGAAGAGAGCCTTTTCTTCCACTTGGGGAGCCAAAGAGTTTCATAAACCATCTAAGTGTTTGAATTAATTACATGTTGTTGTTTTTATTTTTTTTTTAATGCACTTGCCAAGTAATGCTAAACTTTTAATTTATGGTGTGTCTTCCCCTCTTTTTTTTTTTTCCCCTACCTTTTCTTTGCTGCACTAAGTTCAAGTGAATTTGCTACTTCTGGTGTGTTAAATTTTTCAAGTATAATGGGGATGATATCCTAAGTTTGACGCACTTGAGTTTCCTGGATTCCTTTGTCTGTTAATAGGTACAGAACTACAGATTTTAAGTCTCTCTCTATATGTGAGTAAGGACTATAGGAAGAAAGAATAAAAAAAAATTACAAATTTGAATACAGTGGCAATCATCATCAGATTTCCTTTTGGACCTTATTGGAACTGTTCTCTGTGCTTTATCACATGTTATCTAAGTACATTTTAGCATGTGGTTCAGTTTGATGAGCATTTATTAAGCACCTATGTGCCAAACACTATGCTTGGATACTGAAGACACAGACAAAAAGGAAAAATGATTTTTGCCTTTAAGGACCTTAGAGTGGTATGCACATTAACTGGAACAAAGTAAAAATTATTGGCTTGTACAGTAAATTTTGTTACTTTTTATATCTGAATCTAGCTTTGATATACCACTAGATTTTCTTTGGGGTTTTAAATCAAATTCTCTAGCCGTTGAAACATTTATCTCTATCTCTTGGATGCAGTTTTTAACCTTTTAATGACATGTGGCATGTACAAGACTACAAGGCAGTATTTCATCTCCATTTGGGAATTTCTTTAATGCTGGAAAAATTTTACTTCTCTGTATATTACTATATTTATCACAGACCATCATTCTCTTTTTGGAGACAAGATTTCCAGGCCTATTGCAAGGGGAAAAAAAATTTCCAAAATACTTTTTTTTGGTTGGATGTTTTATAGCCTAACGAAGATACACATATCTTAACAGACTCACCTGACCTTCTAACAGTGGGTTTAATATTCTCTTAAATAAAAAACTGAGTTTCATCTTAAAAATTACCTTTTCCCAATCTTCAGTGTTTTAGGTGTTTTTGTTTGTTTGTTTGTGTTTTTGTTTTTGTTTTTTGGTCTTGTCCGTGAAAAGGTTTTTTTTTTTTCTTCATAGCAATGGTTGGCTTTTTTTTTTTAAATTGGTTTTCCTGCTTCAAGAAGCCCACATCTATCAAAGTGTAGTCTGAGGATCCCTATGAGACTCTGAAGCCATTTCTTTTTTTTAAATCCTTTAGGTCAAAACTATTTTTATTATAATACTAAAGTTATTTGCCTTTTTTACTCTCATTCATTTACAGGAATTCAGTGGAGTTTTCCAAAGAGCATTTGACCTCAGAATTAAAAATTTAGCTGCAAACATGAAAACTTGAGTTGATGTCTTTTTGCAGAATTGTATTATTTGCCTTACAAATGATAAATCTATAGATGGGTCTGGATTTACTGTTTTGATTGTATTTGTCCAATTTCAGCACCAACTAACCAAGAACTTCTTTTATGCCAATGCCTGACAGCAAACATGTTGAAATATTTAAAATATTGAATAGCTTTTTTGAATCTCTTGATTTAACCTGGAACAATTTCTGATGATATTTGCACTGATGGTTTAAATTGATGGTAGGTAACACTACTGATGTTTTAACACAGATACAAACTGTAATACTGGTCATTGTATTCTTCAATCCCAAGTTTTAAAAGAAAAATACAAGTTTTACTTTAAAATATCCTCAATGAAACAATAAAAATGAATAATTTTATTAAATCCCAACTTTTAAGGCACATGTTTTTAATGTTTTACTTGATAAAATGAGAAATATGGATAAAGCATTTCTTTTGCATACTTAAGTAGCATATTTCAGGGAAAAAGCAGTTGTATGGTTATATGAGTTATAAGCTAAACTAGTCACTTTTTTTCATGGACAACACTTTTACTTGAAAGAATGATTGATTTGGCAGACATTTTCTGAAATGACCCTGTTACTTCAAGGAAAAAAACTGGCAGTATTTATTGCCAGTGATAAAACTTCAGTAGTAATATTAATGAATGATTTTTAAAAATACTGTATAATGAATACACAACAACAACAATACTATATGATGATCAGTTCTGATGAACGTGACTCTCTTCAACAATGAAATGTTTCAAACCAGTTCCAATTGTTTGGTGAAGAAAGCCATATACACCCAGAGAGAGGGATATGAAATGTGGACCACAACATAACATTTCCACGCTCTCTATTGATATTTGCTTGCATTGTTTCCTTTCTCAGATTTTTTTTTATAGATACAATTTTTCTTGCGCAACAATAAGTATGGAAATATGCATACATATACTCGATTTGTCAAGTATTTTCATAATTAACATGTAGTGCATTTCCTGACATCTAGGGGAGGGGTAGGGACTAGGGGAGAAAATTTGTAATCAAAAGCTTTGTAAGGGTCAATGTTGAAGAATTACCCATACATATGTTTTGCAAATAAAAAGTTTTAATAAAATTAAAAATAAAATAAAATATTGTATAATGACATATGTCCACATTTAGAAGATCTGTATATTTCAGTTAACTAATGTTTTCAAAATGACAATTCATAGCATCACAACATTATGCATGATTAAAAAATTCATTCAAAGTACAAATATATCAAGTGGATTTTAATTTAACAGTACTCAAATCTCATTGATTTGATTTCACATTCCACATTGCAACTGACCTTTAAGAAACTATCACCTGTGGAGTTTTGATATAATATCTTAAAGGAGTATCTATATTATGTGAAAAGGATATTAAAATACTCCTTTTCCTAACGGCATGCCTTGGTAAGGACAGATTTTTTTTTCACATTATTTTAACCAGTCAATTAACTTTAGGTTAAGTACCTATCACATGCCAGGAACTGTGTAATACATGCTAAGGATAAAAAGAATAACAAAGAAAATTCTTTGTTGTCAAAAAGTTAACAGTCTAAGGGGAAGAGACAACATGCAAACAACTGTATAGATAAAACATATTCAGGATAAATTGAGGGTAGTCTCCATGAGAAAGTACAAAGATTAAGGAGGATTGGGAAAAGCTTTTTGCAGAAGGTAGGACTAGCTGAGCTTTGAAGGAGGAGGCTAGGAAAGCTAAGAAATGAAGATTAAGAGGAAAAACATTCTAGGCATGAGGGACAGCCAGAAAAAATGATGGAGTGTCTTAAGAACAGGTAGGAAGTTGTGTCGTATCACAGAGTATGTGGAGGGATGTAAGTGTAGAAAAATTGAAACAGAAAAGGAGTAAACATATATATATATATATGGTACTATTAAAGTAACTTTAAAAAAATACAAATGTCTCATTTATTCCACATGACAACCCTGTGAAAAAGATGATGTTGTTAACCCCATTAATTTACAATTGAAGAAATAGGCTAACAGAGATTAAGTGACTTGCTTGGTGTCACACAACTAGTCAAGTGTGGGCAACTAATTGAGCTCAGGTCTTTTGAAAACCAGGTCTACCACTCTAACCTTTGCACCACTAGTTGCCTCTGGTAAGATATAGGGGTTTGAAGAGATGGAGATAGGATAGAAAGCATTAATAATGTGTAGGTTTAAAGTTGAATAGGTCCTTACAAATCACTGAGTCATAACTCCATTTTATAAATAAGGAAACTAAAGTTCAGATTGTCACACGAGTAGTGCCAGAGCCAGAATTCAAACCCAGTTTCTCTGACTTCAAATCTTATGCTCTTTCCATTGCTCCTTCCTGAGTATGAGGGACAAACTGCTCAGTGACACAGAAACAGGTGAATTAGTGATGTCTCAATACTAAAGTGCATTATGTAGTAGATCTTAACATTTTTCTTTTTTTTTCTTTTCTTTTTTACATTTATTTATCTATTTATTTATATTAAAAGCTTTTTATTTACAAAACATATGAGTGATTTTTCTACATTGACCTTTGCAAAAACTTTTTTTCCCAAGCTTTTCCCCTCCTTCCCCCCACCCCCCCCCCGATCTTAAAATTTTTCTTGTGGTTCTTTTTTCTTTTGAGTCAGAAGTATGTATTTGTGATGTTAGTTTGATCAGAAAGTAAATTTGCTTGTTACTTTCCTTTGGCTCCTGGAATTCTTAGTCTTATATAGATGCTATGAATCTCTGCCTTATTTTTAAAAATCAAATGCGATAATGATGTAATAATGATTATAATAACCAACATTTATCTAATGCCTTAATATTTGCAATCACTATCCCTGTTAGGAATCATTTTTATTAACTATTCTTTGCAAACAAAACATCATACTTAGGGACCAGCTATAATAATTATTTCAGACTGAGTTGGTGGTAAACATCAACAATGAAATTTTGAAGATAAAATGAAAATAATAGATTTATACATTTGATGTTTACAAAAAAGATACTTAATAAAAATTAACCCCAACTGTGCCATAGGAGAAAAAAATGTTGTAAAGTAAAATAGATAATGAACCATCTAATGATACAGAACTACTAGTTGCCATTATTTTATTTGGAGTGTGCTTAAAGTGTAAGGTGAGATTTTAATATTTTGAGAAAATTCCCAAATAGCAAATTTATATTAAATCTTTTTTCAAAAGGTAAATGTGAGCTTAATGTGAGAAAAGGTGACTCTTTTTAAAGCACAGTACTTAAAAGAATATTTTTTCTGTGGCCTTCAGATTTTACCTTTGTCATTGTATCATTTCATGTACATCAAAGTTACTACAATCATCTCCTGATATTTAAAATGTTATGTAATGATATTTTAATGGCCATGAAAGAGTTAAGCTTCTATGGAAATTCAGGTTCTATATATGACAGCATGAAAACTTAAGTCTGTAAGTACAAAAATACTTTCATTTAAATTTTTTAAAATGTCCGATAATAGTGACCATTGTAACTCTGTCTTCAGTTGACCTAGTACAACTGTATTATATGTAGCTGTGAACTTTTAAACACTGACAAGAGTAGAACTAGGCTTATATTTAAATATTGTGTTGTTTCAATACTTGTTGATTTCTTGAAATTGTGGCAATCAAAACTTTCTAGCGTTCTGGGCAAAACACTTAGATGTAGTTTTTTTCCCCTTGAAGTAACCAAATCTAGGAGGCCATGAGGGTAGTATTAATTTCAGTATTAACTTTCTTAACTTTGGTATGTAAAGTTATTTTTTAGTTATTATTTTAGAGAATCGCTCAGTATGTAAACATTTATTAAACACCTATGTATGCTGGTATAAAGAAAGGGAAAAGATAATTCTAGCTCATTGTTACAAACAAAATTTTCTCTTCTCTCCTCTCCCCTCTCCCCTCTCTCTCCCTCTCCTCCCTTCTATCCTTTCCCTTCTTTCCCTTCTCCTTTCTCCTCTTCCCTCTCTCCCCTCCCCTCTCCTCTCCCCCTTCCTCTCCCCTTTCCTTTCCCCTCTCTCTTCTCCCCTCTCCTCTCTCCTCTCTCGTTTCTCCTCTTCCCTCTTTCCTCTCTCTTCTCTCCTCTTTCCCCTCCTCTCTCCTCTCTCACATATAGAAGCTTTATAGTACAATGTGAATAGAGGACTAGGCTTGAAATCAGGAAGATTCATTTTCCTGAGTTCAAATCTGATCTCAGACACTTACTTGCTGTGACCCTGGGGAAGTTACTTAACCCTATTTGCCTCAGTTTCCTCATCTGTAAGATGGGCTGAAGAAGAAAATGGCAGACTGCTGCAGTGTCTTTGCCAAAAAAAATCCCAAATTCTGTCAAGAAAGTCTCAAACAATTCTGTGTGTGTCTGTGTAAATATATATATATATGTATGTATACAATCATGTGCTTAACATAAATTCATTTAGATAATGTAGAACCAAAATATAAATAAAATTTATTAAATGAAAAATTTTCAGTACATTCTGAGACTTTTTAAATATTCTCCTAAAATTAGTGAAATGCTGGTCTTTAGAAATCAAAAGATTGTGCATTGTTTGTGCTGAGCAAAAACTGAAAGCTGCTTTTTCTCAAACAGCAAAAGCTTCAAACAATGGCAAGTCCTGTTAGCCTGTTTTTAGATGCAAAGAATAAACTTTATTTTTTTGTGAAAGGATTTTATTAGTCTTCTTAACTATAATAGTATACCATTTCAATAGTATCAAGTTTGAATGTAAATGAGAAACTATGCCATAATATTGTTCAGTACTTTAAAAGATAAGTGATGTCGTTGGTGGGGGTTTTCTTTAACCCACCTTGTGTGGGTTTCATAATTTTCTATGACCAAAGAAATTCGTTTTTCAGTGATTAACCTTCTAGTAAGAATAAGCCTTAAGGACTTAATTATTTTCTCTGTTACTTTTAGGATCATATATAAACTTCTCTGTTTGGATTACAACCCTTTAACCTATCTTTCCAGCATAATTATATTAGTACATAGTTTGCCTTTATATTATACACATACCATACTTTTATTGAGCAATGGGGAATTGCATTTTATATTTATTTCACTTATTTATATTTATTATAAATATCATATTTATTTTAACAGACTTTATTCACTTTCCAGCATTAGGAGTAATTTTATTATTAAAGCCAGAGGATACCTTTTAAGTGGCCATTCTTGGTCTTTTTTTTTTCTTATTGCATGTTCATTTTTTCATATTTCATGTCCTTTAACCAATATAATGTGGGACAGATTTATTTCATAACAAAATGTATATGACATTTTGATTTTTAATTAACCATACTGGCTAATATAAGAGATTAGCCAGCCAACTTTGATATCTTCTAATTTTATATTTATTTATAGCTCTTTTGCAACTTGAATGGCTTTAAAAATTAATTAATTTTAATCTTTTAACTTTCACTAAGTTCAATAGAAGTGTTTTTTGATACATTCTTTAAAAAAAAAAATTAACCAGTATTTAAAAATACTGACTCTAAATATTTTCTATGGTTGGTCAGATTCTATTTTCAGTTCAGCTGGTTTCTGCGTAGAAGCTGTAATAATATGTGCATTTACAAACATGTGTATGTGAATACCTGAAATTTGTTGAAGCACAATGGATATTAGTTACCGTTATCATAAGTAGCAAGTACTTATAAGTACTTCCTAAGGCACTTTCTGAGGTGTGTTATTTAGTTTCCTAGTTTAAAAAAAAAAATGCCCTAACTGGGTGACCTTGGGCAAGTCATTTACCCCCAACTGCCTCAGCAAAAAAAAAAAAAGCCATTACCTCCAGAAGTATTATTCTTGCATTTAGGTGTTTTTTGTAGCAACAAGTTTGGCTTTTTCTGAAAGTTAAATATATGAGGGACTTCAGAAGTCTAGTAGTTCTGGGGCAGCTAGGTAGTGCAGTGGATAGAGCACCAGCCCTGAAATCAGGAGGACCTGAGTTCAAATTTGGCCTCAGACACTTAATGCTTCCTAGCTGTGTGACCTTGGGCAAATCACTTAAACCCAATTGCCTCTGTAGCAAAAAAAAAAAAAAAAAAGAGTCTAGTAGCTGGATATATTCAGTGTCTGTAGTGTCTTGTTCTGAGAAATGCTGAAACATTTAACAATATTTGATGGAGGAAATTCTGCCATCCCTAAAATAAAGTCCTGTAATAAATGTGTTACTATTTGGATGCTATGGCAAAAGACTCTTTGGAGATGAAATTAGTGCCCCAAACCACTGTATAAATTTGAAATTTTCCTTGAAACAATTTGGCAGGGCAGGTGGTCTAAAAAATTAATAACATCAGATGCATATATAGATAGGTAGATAATAGATAAAAATATAGTATCATCAGCCTTGTTATATCCAAATTCTATTTCATACAAGTTAAATGAATTCCAACTATTCTTTGCCTTTTCCTTAACATAATTTTAAAAATATATTTTATTAATGTCTTTAAATAATACAGAATTTTTAATAATAAATAGATCTTGGAAGATGCTATATCAGGAATACAGCTTACCTTTTATTCAACTTGTATTGAAGAGGCACAGTATTTTAAATCAAATTGGCTAAAGGACAAAAGGTCCCTTATTGAACTCATACTAATTATTACATACTGATGTGTTCAAGGTACTGAGAAAATAGTAAAAGATAAGACATTCCTCATTCACAGGTAGTTTACAGTCTAATTGGGGAAATAACACAAAATATGACTAAAAGCAACAAAAGGCATTATGTGATAAGTACTATGTCAATGGCAGGGATTCAGGGAAGAATTGACATTTGAATTGAGAGTCAAAGGTCTGTTATCCCATATGAATTCAGTGTCTTTAGTACCTTGCCTCCAAGAAATGTGCTTGGAAGGATGGATAGAATTTCAGCAGGCATGGATTAGAAATGGAGGTAGCAAGTTTAGATAGCAGGCAAAGCCTAGATGAAACATTTTTCAGGAAAAGCAACTAGTTCAATTTGTACTGTAAATTTTGGGTAGGGGGGAAAATAGGAGAGAAGACTTGAAAAGGAAATATTGCAGAATTTGTGGTTAGAAAACCTAAGTTCAAATCTTAGTGCTGCTAGTTAAGACCTTTGTGATTTTGAACATGTCGCTTGACTTCTTAAGATGAGGTATTCTCAGATGCTTTCTTGATTTATATCTTTGCTCCTTTGATTCTAAAAGTTGACTCCATACTGTAGAGGATCTTGGATATCAGGCTAAGGGATTATGATTTTGTTTGGTAAGTAGTAAGAGTTTACTTGATAGCCTCTATATATCTTATATGTAATATGTAATCATATGTTATTTCCCCTTAGAATGTGAGGGCAAATATCCCAGATGTAGTGTCTGGTACTTTGTAGAACTTAATAAATACTTGTTCACTTGACTAGAAAAAGGAAATGTGATCAAAATAATGTTTGTATGGATTTGAGGTAGAAAAGATTAGAGTTGAAGAGACCAGTTAGGAAACTATTGTAGTAGTTAGTAAAGTGAGAAGAGTTTAGACTAGGGTAGTGGCAATGAAAGTGAAAAAAGAAAGGATGGATTTAAAATGTTAATGAAAAAAAATTGAAAAATGATAACTGAATATGAGGAATGAAGAAATGAAAGGAGTCAATGGTTAATTGAGCCCTAAAAAGTGTCATTCTTCTGTTTCCTGGTTTCTAGCACTGTCTTGACAACATGATGGGAGGTACAGAAAAGCTTAATGAATGAATATTTTGCTTTCATTTGATAGTGAGAACATAGAAATAGAGAGTGCTTTAGATTTCATTCCTTTGCAAATGGAAATATCCCAGTATAGGAAAAATTTTAATTATAAGCTTGACTGAGTGACGGGACCTATGGTATAATGGCATGAATAATCTAGAAAAAACCTTTTGTGTACTTTGAGATCTTCCCACATATAAGTAAATGTATTTTGGATAACTTGTTTTAGTTGTACTGATGTGTTGTGTATATTGAAGAGAAGAACTAAAAAGGTTGTTTTATGTTACTAGATGGATTATTGTGCCAACTTACAAACAAACAGACTCCAAGGAAAGCTATTGATTGAATACTGGCCATGTGTTTTAGGAATGTGATCTAGAAACCTTACCTGCACTTAGATCTACATAATGAGATTCACTTGGCAGACAAAAGAAAGTATTTGGTTTGATTTGACTATTCTGTTGGTTTGTGTCAGTCAACAAATGTTTGGAAAATGTACTTATCATTCTGTGGAATACTTAATGCTCAGTGTTCCTGGGGGCTAACTTTTTGGAAGTATAACTTTCAGACATTTGAAGTGTAATTCAAAAAATAAGATTTTGTTGACTGGTGATAATTGCATCAACTCTGATACTGAGTTTCTTTATAATGTGGGATAAGTTGCATTACTTGGTGACATTTTTTGTTTGTTTTGTTTTTTGTTTTTCACAGAGGAAAATATTTTGAGAAAGTTTTATTTTATCCATGTATTTTAAAAAAGTTGTTTACAGCATAAAAGTTTACTTTGTTAATCTTAAAGGTGAATCTTTATGAAGTAGGATAAGAGTTTCATTGCTAGACAGAGGAAAGCAAACCACAAGATTGGAGCGATGTCTTGTCAGTATTGGTGGGCCTTTAATGATTTTATGCTTTATAATACTTTTTTGTTTTTTAATAGAATTTATTGATATTTTCTCTTTTTATATTTCCTAAATTTCACACTCCCCTCCTTCTGGAGAGCCATCCCATATAATAAAGATTGATAATTTTTTTAATTAAAAAAAAAGGAAAGGACACTTAGCAAAAGTAATCAAAACATAAAAATATGAAAATATATTACATCGTAATAATAGTTTTTTTGGTTTTTTGTTTGTTTTTTTTTTTACAACATTGGACTTTCTACCTCTGAAAAGTAATAGTGGAGAGGTATCTTCTCATATTTCTTTGTAAATTTGAATTTCAAATGTTAATTTTCTGTTGGTTTTTGATTGTTCTTTCCATTTACCTTTTTGTAGTCATTGTGTGTATTTTCTTGGCTCTGCTTGCTTCACTTTTCCTTGTTTTTTGTCTTTTCATGCTTTTCTGTATTGATTTCATTGTTCCTTAAAGCAGAATATATGATAGATGTTAAATACGTCATGATATTCTTCAGATACTTAAAACATGTATGGAAATTTATAATAAATTATTTTATAGTCTAATGATTATATTCATGGATTTATATACTTTAGACGACTTTAGAGGTGAGCTAATTCACTTTCTGAAAATATTTTCTCAGCTACTTGTTGGTTAGAGTGCCCTCACGGATCTTTAAATTGCAGTATTTTAGATATTTTAAATTAAAATCTTACTTTTAATCACTGCATTAATACAGGTCACAATATAAAAATTTTTTTATTCTTCCTATTTACTTTAAGTTAGAAGTTGTTTTCAAACTCTAGAAATTGGAATTGTATACCTTTGTCATAAACTGTACATTCTTTTGGGGAATTTAATTGGTGAGAAGTTGTGAGAAAAAGTGGAGTAGTAGGTGTATTTAAATCAAATAGCCAGTTGGTGAATTAACATTCATTATTATTAAGCACCTACTAAAAGTAGTCCTATACTTAATGCATTGTTGGTGGTGGTGTGAACTGACCCAGCCATTTTATTTTATTTTTATCCCTCTTTTCCTTTTTTTTTTTAAGCTTTTTATTTGCAAAATGTATGCATAGGTAATTTTTTAACATTGACCACATTGACCCTTGCAAAGCTTTCTGTTACAAATTTTTCCCTCCTACCCCCTTCCCTAGATGGCAGGAAGTCTACTACATGGTAATTATGCTAAAATATTTGATAGATGGAATATATGTGTATATATATATATATACATACATATACATATATATATGTATTTATACAGTTATCTTGCTGTACAGGGGGAAAAAAAAACCTGAGAAGGAAAACATAATGTAAGCAAACATCAATAGAGAGTATGAAAATGCTATGTTGTGGTCCAGACTCAGATCCCACAGGCCTTTCCCTGGGTGTATATGGCTTTCTTCAACACTGAACAACTAGAACTGGTTTGAAACATCTCATTATTGAAGAGAACCATATCCTTTAGAATTGATCATCATATAGTCTTATTGTTGCCGTGTATAATCTCCTGGTTCTGCTGATTTCACTCAGCATCAGTTCATGCAAGTCTCTCCAGGCCTCTCTGAAATCATCTTGTTGCTCGTTTCTTACAGAACAATAATATTCCATAACATTCATATACCATAATTTATTCAGCCATTCTTCAATTGATGGGCATCCATTCAGTTTCCAGTTTCTTGCCACTACAAAAAAAGGCTGCCACAAACATTTTTGTACATGTATGACCCAGCCATTTTAGAGAACAATTTGGAGCTATGTTTAAAGGACTATAAAACTCTGTATACTTTTGATCCAGCATTGTCCCTATTGAATCTGTATCCCAAAGAGATCATAAAAGAGGGAAAAGGACTCACATGTACAAAGATGTTTGTAGCATCTCCTTTTATGGTGGCAAGGAATTGGAAATTGAATGCATGTTCATCAGTTGGAGAATGGCCAAATAAGTTATGGTATACGAATATGAGATATTATTGTTTTATAAGAAATAATGAGCAAGCTGATTTCAGAAAAACTTGGAAAGACTTCCATAAATTGATGCTGAGTGAAGTGAGCAGAACCAGGAGAACATTGTACTCAGTAGCAGTAAGATTATGTGAGCTATGATAGACTTAAGCTCTTTTCAGCAATACAGTGATCCGAGACAGTTCCAATAGACTTGGGATGGAAAATACCATCCACATCTGGAGAGAGAACTCTGGAGACCAAAAGCTGATAAAAGTATACTATTTTCATAATTTTTTGTTTGCTTTTTCTTTCTAGTGGTTTTCTTCCTTTTCTTATTTTTCTTTCACAACATGACGAATATAGAAATATGTTTAAAATGATTGTAGATATATAACATATATTGCTGTCTTGGGGATGGGGGAAGTAAGGGAGGGAGAGAAAAATTTGGAACTCAAAATCTTACGAAGAAGAATGTTGAAAACTATCTTTACATATGATAGGAAAAATAAAAAAAAATTTAAAAATAGGAAAAAAAAACCCAGTTCAACTGTCAAGGAACTCATAGTCTTTTAACGGCAGAGACAATATTCAAACAATTGTGTACAAACAAGATAAATATACTAAATAAATTGGGGCTAGACATGGAAGCAGGGCACTGAAATATGAAACAGGACTAGAAAAGGCTTCTTGCAAAAGATAAGACTTAGTTGAGACTTGTAGGAAGCCAGGGAAGGATGAGGGAAGGAGTTCTGGGTATGGATGATAGCTAGTGAAAATGCATTGTTGAGGAACACCAAAAGAGGCCAGTGTTGCTATTATTTGGAACTGTATGAAGGAATAAAGTATAAGAAGACTAAAAAAATGGGAAAGATCCAGTTTATGAATGTCTTTGGCATTCAGAGGATTTTTGTATTTGATTCTGGAGATAAGAAGCCATTTGAGTTTATTGAATGGATCTTAGCATGGTTAAATCCTTTAAGGACATAAATTTAGTTGAATAAAGAATACGTTGAATTGGAGAGAGAGACTTGAGGCAGGGAGACAAACCAGCAAAAAAAAACCAACAAAACTATTTTTGAGTGAGGTGGTGAGAACCTGTAATAGTGTGGTGGCTGTATCCGAAAATAGAAGGTAACATATATGAGAAATATTTTGAAGGCAAATGTTAACACTTGACATCTGATAAGAATGAGAGTCAAGGAGGTCATCTCTATCACTAGACTAAGTTGACTATCCTTAATAGTAATAGACAAAGTTTTGAGGGGGAAGGATAATTCATAGGTTTAGACATAACTTTAAAGATGTTTACAAGTCATCCACTTCAAGATGTCTAATGTGTAGTTTGAGATGTGAGACCAGAAGTCAGGAAAGAAGTTAAAGTTGAACAAGTAGATCTGAGAGTCTTCTGCCAAGAGAAATTCAAAATCATGGGAAACTGATGAGATCACCAAGTGAAATAGTATAGATAGATAAGAGGGCCTTGCAGAGCCCCAGCACAAACCTTAAGCTTTGAGACATCCCTAAGCCTTTATCACACATGTTGTGGAAGAAGATCTAGCAAAGGAGAAAGAGAAAAGTGGGTCAGACAGTTAAAAAGGACTAAAAAGGTCAGCATCGGGAAAATTTGGAAAGAAAAGAGACAGGGAAAAGTTCATGTATAATGAGAAAGATTACAGAGGTCAAGAGAAGAATGAGAATTAAGAAAAGGCCATTAGATTTGGCAATTATATAAAGGCATTTTTAGACAGAAATACATATCCTTTGAAAGACAGTGCCATCCTCATGTGTAACATCTCAGATTGCCTGTGTCTTGGGGAGAAAAGGGATAAGAGGGAGGGAAAAAAATTTGAAAGCAAAAAAGTCTTATTAAAAAAATCAGTCTGGAAAACCTTCTTTACAAGTAATTGGAAAAAATGAAATACCATTTACCCTTCCCTCTTCCCAAAAAAGAAAGACAGGAATCTACTAAGTGTGGGTAATATAGGAGCCAGCTTTGTTAGATAACCTGAATATCCACACTGAACATGACAAGGAGAATTATAAAATTCTGAAAAATGTGATTTTTGGGGTTCTGTTTTTTCACAGGCAAAGGAAGATTGAAAAATCTGCCTATAAACTGTCATTTGATCCAGTGTAATATAAGATCTTTTGCCTCATTCTGATAGACTGATCTTTTAACTCGTGGAGTGGGCAAAAAACAATAAAATTCCATTTTTTCCTCTGATTCTCTGGTCTCAATCAGATAAGCATAGAAGCATGAAGGAAAGACACTGTACATTGTCAATAGGGCTAGATTTTAGTCAGCCAATTATCAACTGTGTGATTTTGAGATTTTTTTTTTTTCTGTTTCTGAGTCTTATTTCTCCATCTATAGAATGCAAATCAGAACTGCCCTGCCTATCTCACTGGTATGTTGTGAGGATTCAATTAGATAATTTAATTTCTTTTAAATTAAAAGCTTCATGAAGATAGGCATTATATTTTACCTAAACTTGCTATCTCCCTAAACATTTAGCGTGTTGCACAATATGTGCAAAGTGCAGTGTTTGTTGAATTGAACTCTTAAGACTGGAACACAAATTTTGCAGGATAAGAAGGTGTGGCTAAAGTTCTGATATGCACTGCATTGTTAGAGGGATTACATGGGGATCATAGATCAATTATAGCATACAAGTATTTGGATCCAAACTTTTCTCACAAGTATCTTGTGAATCAAATAGAACAGAATTTACAAATGGAGAAATGGGAGTTTGAGAGGTTACATGACCTATCTATAATCATACAGCAGTGGTAGCAATATTGACCAAATTCCAGGTCATTTGGTTCCTATTTTCATGTTCTTTCCACTTTTTCAGGCTACTCATCTGAGCAGCTGGCCTAATAGAAAGAGTATTGGAAGCTTGGTATAATTTTATGGTTCTTTTAAAAGCATTTTTCAAGCGTAAGTGAAATTAATATTCTTCTAGTCATCAGTGTGAGTGAATATACAAGAATGTTCATTATTGATTTTTGGATTTTTATTTGATGGAGAGTGGAATATAGTAGTTAGGTCTTGGTTTTATTATTTTATTTCTAGCTTTCTCTCCAAGAGCCTTCTGATTCATTTATGAGTCAGTGAACCTCGTTTCCATTTATAAATTTACTTGTAAAGAATCTTACTTCTTGGATAAATGGCACTAAATTTTGGAGAAGAAAATAAGTGTGCAAAAGAAAAATTTCCACTTAACGTATACATTTTGTTTTCTAAGCTATGTTCTCTAGAACTTAGGAGGATTTATGAAGAAATTATTACATCATTAAGAAATGCGGTTTTCTTTAGACTGAGGGACAGAGGTATATAAAATTCATCTCTTTATATTTATGTTTCTTCTACCTATGTATTGTCTGTAATTTAGGAATCTTGTTTCTGGGCTCTGTGCCTTTGAGGCTTGTATGTTTTTTTTTTTTTGTTTGTTTGTTTTTGTTTTTGTTTTTGCTGAGGCAATTGAGGTTAAGTGACTTGCCCAGGGTCACACAACTAGGGAATGTTAAGTGTATGAGACCAGATTTGAACTCAGGTCCTCCTGACTTCAGGGCTGGTGCTCTATCCACTGGGCCACCTAGCTGCCCCCACTGGGCCACCTAGCTGCCCCGAGGCTTGTATGTTTTTAAAAATATATTCCAAAGCTGTTTCAGTATGCATATATAAAATGTCTTTGTCTCATTTATTAATTTATTTATTCTTTATCATAAAAGCAACTTGTTTGGAGTTTTTTTTAAGAGTTGATTGCATAGAAGACATGTTTCAGGAATTTGGATGTTTTGCATCTTGAAAGTGTTTTGTTGTTTAAACACAAGAAATCTGACCTCCGAGATAGCTTTGGAAACAAAGTTTGGAAATCCCTGTTTGAGAGAAAAAGAATTGGCCAAATATTGTGTATGCAACAGAAGAAGTTTTGTATTTTCAGAAAGATCCTATTAGCCTTTCCATATTAGTTGGTTTGTTTCATATTTTCCAGCATTCTTTCTAAGGGAACATAAAGCTAAGGAAAAGATTTCACATATAATTTTGTTTTTAAAGGCAGGTGTTTAAGTTGCTCTATGTATTATAATTTGACTCTTAAAAAATTAATATTTTCACAGTGGATCTGTGACATTATTCTGGGGGCACCTACCAGGTACACATTGAAACCCTGCCATACTTTCTTATCCTGTGTGACTCTTGTCTTTTCCAACTATAAATTTTCCATAGAATATCAGTCATGTCCTGGAACTTTTATTAAATCTTTTTTTTTTAATTAAAAGCTTTTTATTTACAAAACATATGAGTGATTTTTCTACATTGACCTTTGCAAAAAAACTTTTTTTCCCAAGTTTTTCCCCTCCTTCCCCCCACCCTCCACCCCTAGATGACAAGTAATCTAATACATGCTAAATATGAAAAATTATATGACAAATTATTAAATCTTAAACATACCAGTATAGCTTTGAATCTCTTATTCTGTTACATTATTATCCCATTTTGTTTCATAGAAATATGTGGGAAAAGAAAAACAAAATCCTTGTAACAACTATGTATGGTAAAGCAAAACAAATATCAAAAAAAAAATTAGTGTCATTCATTCTTATTAGTCCCACCCTCTGTGTAGGATAGACAACATTCTTCATCATTAGTCCTCTGAAGTAATGATTAATTATTGTATTGATCAGAGTTCTTAAGTCTTTCAAAATTGTGTTGATGTCTTTTACATCACTTCTCAATCATAAGTCTTTATTGGGAACATGTTGCAAGATACTTGTATAATTTTTTTTCTATTACCCTTTGGATCATCGGAAATTCTGGCTGTTTTAGGATTATGTTCTATTAGTTGTAGCTTCATAGCATTGCTAAGAGAACATTGCTATTGAAGAAATGGATTATCATAATGACAAATGACTTAGGATCATTGAAGATAATATTCAGGTTCCCAAATGTGAGAAAACAAAGTATCATAAGTTGTCACTATTATATGTGAATTATAGAAATAGAACTATACAAAATAGTTGTGCCCTTGTAACAATTTAAGTATGTACCACATTGCTTATGTTGACAAGTATTTAGTTTGTTCTCTGCTTTACTACCTTTCTGACAGTTAATGAAAAAATCTTGCTAGAAAGTTGTAGGTCCCTTGAGGGCAACAAACACCATACTCAGAGTGAAACTGGGTTACTGTTTCTGCAAAGTGCAGTGGTTTGAATCAAAAGTTGTTTTGGTCTTAATTTAGAAATTACCTCCTTTCTTTGAAGTGGTCATATTTTAATTTATAGTGGTTATTTAAAGTTTTAGAATGTTGCTAAAGTGAACAAGAGAAAAATTTAATATTTATTTATGCAATAATAATGTAGAATTTTGTAGGGGGGGGAAAACTAGCAGACAGCTTCTAAAATAAGAAAAAGTGAAACAGTCCTGTTTTAAGATGTATGGGTATTTTGAAGCTAATCTAGGAAGACTTCCCATCTGAAGTTGGTTTTAAATAAATGAATCACAGAATTCCTTCTTTTCAAGTTATCAGAGCGTGTCATACTCCTATATTTTGAGATATATACTAATTGTTTTATACTAATTCTGTTCAGGTGTTATAATTTTAATTTGTTTAATCTGATAGTCAAAGTACATCAATATGCTTTACTCTCCTTGGACTGTTTATAAAGTATGCACCATTTTTTCATTTAATAAAACATTTGTTAAATGCCTACTCTTCAGGTGTTGTACTAGGTGCTAAAGATACTCAAATGAAACTGACCTCACTGATTTACCTACAGCAATATAGATCAAAATGCATTGATATAACCTTATCCTGTGTAATGCTTGTCCATGTTCTCCCAAAAATCTGACACAGGGGCTCCATCTAGTATGCTGAGAAAGCATGCCTCACCTTTTCCTGATAATCTCAAAGATACCAGTGGAGCACTCTACCCATCATTCTTCATATTTGACACATGATCAACCCATCTTTTTATAATACTGTTCTTAGGAGTTCCTTGTTGATTATATGACTATCTCATATCTACCATGAGATGGCATTCTGCCTCCACTGACCTGTTGATGATACTTTAGTTCTACAGAGATAGAAATTTTCTATGTCTCACTGCCATAGAGCAACATCAGTAAAATATCAATATTGAAAAGAGACCTTTACTTTCATGGGAAGGTTGGGGTCATTAAAAGAGATTTTCAGTTTCCTGAATATGGTACAATTCATTTTTCTCCTATTCAGCACTGATCCCAGTTTATTTACTTTTTCTCCTGTCTGTTTTAGATATACATACTGTTGGATAATCTCTAGGAGATCCATTCAAATTCATATTGAAATCTGGATAATCTATGTTTTTATCTAGTTGGTTGTGGATGGACAGGCCAAATTCTTTTGAGTGATTAAAGATCTCTTCTAATCGACGTTTCTATAGGGCCTTGATGCAAGTAGCATGCTCATTTGTATACCAGGAGCATGTGGAAGACATCTCCATCCACAGGGAATTCCTCTTTGATCAAAATGGGATTTCCCTCTGTTTAAGTGTCAACTGCCTTTGGCAAAAACACATATGCCTGTTTTATGTCTTGCCTGATGTTTGTCAGAGGATAATGAAACATAATGAAACAATGAAATTGAAAGAATCCCTTGCCCTCATTGATGGAAAGCAATGTTAATATAGATAAATAAATGCAAAATACATTAAAAATACAAAGCAGTTTGTAGCTGTGTGGAATAACAGTAAACGAGGATCAATTGAGATAAAGCTTATGTAAGAGATAGCATATAAGTCATCTTGAAAGAAGTTAGGAATTCTGAAAGGTTAAGCTAGAGTACATTCCAGGTATGGGGGATAACCTCTGAAAAGGCACAGAGAAGGGAGGTGGACTATTGTGTATGAGAAACATTTAAGTCACCAAGTTTGACTGGATTTTAAATTACATGAAGAAGTGTCATGCACTGGAAATATAGAAAGATAGACTTGTACCATATTTAAATACCCAAGAGTTGTTTTTTATTTGATCTTAGAGGCATTGAGGAGCAATTAGAACTTCTTGAGCGGGGCAGCTAGGTGGCACAGTGGATAGAACACTAGCCCTGAAGTCAGGAGGACCTGAGTTCAAATCTGGTATCAGACACTTAACATTCGCTAGCTGTGTGACCCTGAGCAAGTCATTTAACCTCAGTTGCCTCAGCAAAAAAGCAAAAAAAGAACTTCTTGAGCTCTCATGCAATCAGACCTGTTCTTTAGGAATATCAGTTTTGAGAGCTGTATAGAGGATGGATTGGAGAGCAATGAGACTTGGAAGCAGGGAGCCCAAAATAAGGTCTATTATAATAACTAAGCTATTGGTGAAGAAGACCTACACTAGATTGGTAATCATGTGAATGTAGAAAATGAAATAGATAGAAAATTATTTTTTAAATTATTTTTTATTAAAGCCTTTTGTTTGCAAAACATATGCAAGGGTAATTTTTCAACACTGACCCTTGCAAAGCTTTCTATTACAAATTTTTCCCTTCCTCTCCCCCCCCCCTTAGATGGCAGGAAGTCTAATACATGTTAATTATGTTAAAATATTTGACATATATATATATCAAATATTTGTATACATATTTAGACAGTTATCTTGCTGTACAAGAAAAAAAAATCTTGAGAGTGAAAACATAATGCAAGTAAACATCAATAGAGAGTGTGAAAATGCTATATTGTGGTCTCCCTCAGATCCTACAGGCCTTTCCCTGGGAGTTTATGGCTTTCTTCACCACTGAACAACTGGAACTGGTTTGAAACATCTCATTGTTGAAGAGAGCCATGTCCATCAGAATTGATCATCATATAGCCTTGTTGCCATGTATAATGATCTCCTGGTCTGCTTATTTCACTTAGCATCAGTTCATGCAAGTCTCTCCAGGCCTCTCTGAAATCATCCTGTTGGTCATTTCTTACAGAACAATAATATTTCATGACATTCATATACCATAGTTTATTCAGCCATTTTCCAATTAATGGGCATCCATTCAGTTTCCAGTTTCTAGCCGTTACAAAAAGGGCTGCCACAAACATTCTTGCACACGTGGGGCCCTTTCCTTCTTTTAAGATCTCTTTGGGATATAGGCCCAGTAAGTAGAAACACTGCTGGGTCAAAGGGTATACACAGTTTGATAACTTTTTGAGCATAGTTCCAAATTGCTCTCCAGAACGGTTGGATGCGTTCACAGTTCCACCAGCAATGTATCAGTGTCCCAGTTTTCCCACATCCCCTCCAACATTCACCATTATCTTTTCCTGTCATCTTAGCCAATCTGACAGGTGTGTAGTGGTATCTCAGAGTTGTCAATTTGCATTTCTCTGATCAATAGTGATTTGGAGCACCTTTTCATATGACTAGAAATCGTTTTAATTTTATCATCTGAAAATTGTCTCTTCATATCTTTTGTCCATTTATCAATTGGAGAGTGGCTTGAATTCTTATAAATATGAGTCAATTCTCTATATATTTTAGAAATGAGGCCTTTATCAGAACCCCTTAAATGTAAAGATGATTTCCCAATTTATTGCTTCTCTCCTAATCTTGTCTGCATTAGTTTCTGTTTGTACAAAAACTTTTTTAACTTAATTGAACACCAGATAGACAGTTTTGATTATATTAAGAGTTTCAGTTTTTCTTTGGATACATTCTTTACTTCTCCACATATCTGAGAGGTAAACTATTCTATGTTACTCTAATTTGCTTATGATATCATTCTTTATGTCTAAATCATGAATCCATTTGGATCTTATCTTGGTATGTGGTGTTAAGTGTGGATCAAGCCCCAATTTCTTCCATACTAGTTTCCAATTTTCCCAACAGTTTTTTCAAATAGTGAGTTCTTATCCCCAGAGCTGGGGTCTTTGGGTTTATCAAACACTAGAATGCTATAGTTATTGCCTAGTTTGTCCTGTGATCCTATCCTATTCCACTGATCCACTACTCTAGTTCTTAGCCAGTACCAAATGGTTTTGATGACCACCGCTTTATAATAATAGTTTTAGATCTGGCACAGCTAGGCCACCTTCATCTGCCTTTTTTTTTCCATTAATTCCCTTGAAATTCTTGACTTTTTGTTCTTCCAGATGAACTTTGCTACTATTTTTTCTACACCTGTAAAATAATTTCTTGGGAGTTTATATAGCACTAAATAAGTAAATTAGTTTGGGTAGTATTGTCATTTTTATTATATTCACTCGGCCTACCCATGAGCATTTGATATTTTTACAACTGATTATGTCTGACTTTATTCGTGTAGAAAATGTTTTGTAGTTTGGTTCATAAAGTTCCTAACTTTCCCTTGCCAGATAGATTCCCAAATATTTTACACTATTGATAGTTATTTTGAATGGAATTTCTTTTTGTATCTCTTGCTGCTTAACTTTGTTGGTAATATATAAAAATGCTGATGATTTATGTGGATTTATTTTGCATCCTGAAGCTTTGCAAGATTAATTTTTTTTAAATGTTGCAATGTGACAAACTATCAAATGAGGGGGAGCCTATGATCATGACTACAACCTGTCTATAAGAGGCACATCATAGTTCTAATGCAATGGTCTCTAAATTCAATCCCGTTCTCTCATATGCATAAATTTACAAGTATGGCTATGTACTAATGTGTTTATTAAAAAAGGCATACAAAAAATAAAAATTTTAAAAGCAGAATGAAAATGAAATTTAAAAATTAATGGTACTAAAATGTTAACTCCAGTAAAAATTTATAGTAACATTTTTAATGAGAGCAGTCTATACCCTCAGTATGTCAATGTTTATTTATGAATAATATCCATATATTAATATATAGACATTTAAAAGCATATACATCTATGATTTTCTAGGGAAAACACTCATCCATGGCCTGCACTGCCCTTATGTATATATTTTTTTCATTTCCTATTAGAATATAAACTCCTATAAAAGACCAGTTAGATGGAGGATAGTATTAGGAATATAAACGGATGTTGGTGATGTGTGTTAATAACAATCAAAGAGGCTTTGTAAAAATTAGCTATATATCTTTGAGGCACTGTAGCATAATGTAAAGACAGCCATACTTAAAACCAGGAAGATATAGCCAGTATCAAGTCCCCCTGACATTAACTCGCTGTTTAAACCTGAACAATAATTCACGTAACCTCTCAGCAGCTGAGTATATATAACTTGCTGAAAAGGTGTCAGTCTGCATTGGTAGAGTCAGTTTTCTCAACTAGAAGTTTTCTGAATTAGTGAAATTATAAATCTAGTTCCTGTCTCTATTCTTTTGGCCACAAGCTTCAAAGAAAGGACATTCATTCTATTAAAGCAGTTGGAAAGATAAAAATTAAGGTGAAAAGATGGCAGAACTACTCAACTGCTTTTTTCCTTTTTTTTTTTCTCAAAGGAAGATTGATCTTCAGATTGAGAGGGAAAATGGTTAATAAACATAAATGAGGAGATAGTAAGAATATCTGATCCTTTTCATTGAGTTTATCATTGTTCTGATTCAGTTATGTCCAACTCTGTGACCTCATTTGGAGTTTTCTTGGCAAAGGTACTGGAATGTTTTATCATTTCCTTCAGATGAGGAAACTGAGGTAAACAGGATGAAGCTACTTGCCCAGATCACATAGCAAATAAGTATTTGGGGCTGTATTTGAACTCAGGTCTTTCTGATTCTAAGGTCATTCTAAGTGTTTTGTCCACTGGGCCACCTAGTTGCCCCAGATTTTTCAGCATGTTTTGGTAGGTTATATGTCATTATTCTGAAAGAACTGATAGCTGTGATTATTGATCTGTTTTGCTATAACAAAAAGTGATGCTGTAAATATTTTCTGAAATCTGGGTCTTTTCCTTCTGTCTTTGACCACTTTGGGTGATTATGACTAATTAATTGTATTGCCAGGTCCCCAAAAACATTTTGTATAGCATTCCAAATTGCTTTCTAGAATATTTAGTCTAATTCATAATTCTACTAATAGTGCATTAGTATGTTTGTATTTTCCTATATATCCTTCCAGAAACTACCATCATCTTCTTTTCTCATTTTTCCCAATCTGATAAAAAAGGTAAAACCTCAAGGATGCTTTAATTTACTTTTCTCTTATTTATTACTTAGATAATTTTTTTCATGATTATCAATTTGCATTTCTTTTTTTTGAAATTTGCCTGTTTGTATCCTTTGACCATTTGTTTATTGGAAGAATGTCTCTTGTTTACATTTCATATAAATAAATAGGGTGTGTGTGTGTGTCTTGCATTGCCATGAGTTGAATAAAACTGAGTCCTTCTTTATGTTGTCTCCTTAATTAATCAGTAAGTTCCTTGAAGGCAGGGCCTTCTCTTTTTCATTCCAGCACTTAGCTGTTGTAATGCCTTTTCATTCCATTCCATTCTTTTTCAAACCTATCAAAAAAATCTTCTAAATTTTTTTTCCTTCCCTCTTTACTCTTTCCCTTTCAATTCTAATGATACTGATTTTGCTTGAGCAAAAACTTTGTAATTTTATATAATCAGAATTGCCTTTTATTTTTATTTCTATTTCTGTTTTATTTTTTACTTTTATCACTTATTTGTTCAAAGACTTTCTGCATTTCATAAGTCCCTTCTCTAAATTGTTTATGAAAAAACGACATTTAGGGCATATATTCTCTTGGAGCTTATTGTAATATATGGCACAAGATATTTGTCTAACCCTAATTTCTCCTAGACTGTTTTCTCAACAATTTTTTTTTCAGATAGGGGGCCCTCAGAAGTGGAAAAGTAATTTTATCTAGTTTAAACATAGTCAGTTCTGAAATTGCATTGATCTTGCATGGCACAGTCTCTAGTCCTTTAACTATCTCAATCACCCACCTCTGTTTGCCATTCCTATAATGTGTTTTCCCAACAGTTTCCCAGATGTACCTAGTTAGGTAGCATGCAGCATACTCAGTAAGTTTCTCCTTCCCTTCCCTTTCAAATTTATATAAAAATCAATCTGTATTCATCTTCATTTCTTCACTACCCACTTACTGAGTGCTCTGCATGCTGGCTAGCTTTCTTTCACATTTTAACAAACAAAAAAAAAAGTCACCAATTGCCAAACAGCCTTATTAGCTGGCCCTCTTCTTCTTTGACCTTTCTTCAGTTTTTGATGTTATTAACTATACTCTCTTAGATATTTACTTCAACTTTGGCATCTCATATTCCCCTTATCTATATGAACATCCCCCAATATTTGCTGGTTCATCTTCCTCCTAATATGATTATCTAACTGTATGTATCCCAGGTCTCTCTCTTCTTGTCCGTTTTCTTTTTTATACTTCTTGCAGTTTCATTCCCTCCAGTAGCTTTATTATCACCTTTATGCTGAAGACTTTTAAATCTTTATATCTAGCAATTTTCTCTAGTCGTGCTTTTTTAACTTCTTGTTGGATGTCGCTCCTAGGATATGGCTTTGTAAACTAAACATATTTAACATGGAATTAATCGTTTTTTCCCCAAATTTGCCTCTTTTCCCAACTCTCCTATTCTTTTTGTGGCACTGCCATATAATAATAATTACTATTTACATAGCACTTTAAGGCTAAAAAGCACTTTACATACACGTTATATTGTTTGTTCCTCAAAACAACAGTTGTGAAATAAGTGATTTTATTATTCCAATCACCCAGGATTGAAATCCCAGACTCTTCCCTTTGTTTCATTACCTAGATTCATTCAGTAGCTAGGTCCTGCCAAATCTATATCCTTGGTATCTTTCACTGTTGTTCTTTTTTTCACTTAGATTGCTACCTGTATACTTTTTCAACACTTCTCACTGTGATTGTAGTAACAGGTGATTAATTGAGTGAGAAATTATTTGGAAGCTGAGGAAATAAGAAAAAGTACCTTTTCTGTTTATAAGAATGATGGAAACGGGTTTTTATATTGATTTAACTGGTGACATTGGGGTTTGGAAGACAGGAGACTAACTGAATAACTTAGGAAAGTCATAATCTTGCATTGTTTCAGTTTCATTGGTATAAAATGTGGATAAAAGTATTCCACCTTCTATACTGGGTAGATCCCAATGAGATAAAATATAAAAAGCACTTGAGTAGAAGAGAACACCTTATGCCAATCTCAGATTATTTTGTTGTTTTTATTTTCAAAAGGAACACCTGTATATTTATAACTCAAATAATTTAATTTTTGTTGACTTTTGTATTTTTATATCACATTTACTTTTTTGTATATTTCTCTCTCTTCCCCTCTACAGCAAATGTTCCCATGTAGTGAAGATTAAGAGAGGAAAAAACCAAACCAAATCAACCAACCAGCCAACCAACCAACAAACAAAAAAAAGATTCAGTGAAACCAGAACATTATGTCTGACAGTGTATTCCACACTTGAAGTATTCCACCTAAGCAGTGAAGGGAGAGAGGTACATTTTCTTAACTCTCTTCCAGAGCCAAACATGGTCATTTTAATTAGTGTTCAGTTTTGTATAATGGTGAAATAATTTAATTTTAAAAAGAATGTTTTGTTAAAGAGGTAGTGGAGGGAACACTGTACTTTTGGATTAAGCAGGAAATGTTTCAAATCCTTCTTCATTTGCTATGGACTCTGGTTAAATTATTTGAACTTAAAACAACTCTCCCCCCATCCCCCTCCCAGGCAATTGGGGGTAAGTGACTTGCCCAGGGTCACACAGCTGGGAAGTGTTAAGTGTCTGAGGTCAGATTTGAACTCAGGTCCTCCTGACTTCAGGGCTGGTGCTCTATCCACTGTGCCACCTAGCTGCCCCTTAAGACAGCTTTCTAAGACTTGTTTACTAACAGGAAGGTTGAAATCTATTACCGTTCTCTGCATTTTTTTGTACAAGTAGCCATATTTATTTGTCCTTTTTTTTTTTCTTACTATTGTAATGCCTGGAATACATAAGCCTTTAACAGTTAGGCTTTAATTTTAACAATTAAATTGTTTTTGGTGGTAATTGTCCTCCTAATCAGAGGATAAAACTATCCTTTAGTTTATCTATGATTAGCCTTTAAAATTAGAGTTTGTTTTTAAGCTAGCCTCTGGAGAGGTAAGAAAATACCTTTCCCTCCTTTCATTGAAGAAATAAGGCGGGAAAGGTTGCATATGTTCTGGCACAATTGATGTGTTTGTTGGTTTTGTTGTACTGTTTTTTTAAAAAAATTTGTGTTTTTATCTTTTTTACCAGGAAAATGCTCACTGAGTAAGAGAGAAAAGATATAATTTAAAAGCAAAAAACATCAATAAAATTTAGACATTTTATCTCTTGTGTTTACCACATATTTGTGTTGTTTAGTTTTGGTAAATGAATATAACATAATTTTTCTAAACACTAGCTATAAAACTGCTAACTATAATGCATTCAAGAATCATTTAGAGTCCTGATAAATTAAAACTTAACATAAGCAATTCATATAGGGATCTTTTAAAGAATCATACCTTCGTGTGCCAGGCAATGAAATAGAAATTCACAAACTATTGATATTTTAACCAGAATTCTGACTTATTCAGTTAATTTCAACAAATACTGTATTACCTGCAAAGTACTGTGCTATTGAATGACCTTGCTACTTCATAAATCTGAAATTTTATTTTTGCCAATATAAAGTTGGAGATTATGATGTAAGCTATTTCACAAGATTAGTGAGAATATTATTGCAGATTTGAAAAGGTTTGTTTATTCCATTCAGTCATTTATATAGTGTATGTCATTCAGTCAACAAGCATTTATTAAATGCTTTACCTAAGGCAAGCCCTATGTTAGATGCCAGAGATATGAAGACAAAATGAAATAGACTGTGCTTTGAAAAATTTGTATCTAACAGGGAGACAACAGGTATATGAGTAGGAAACTCCCTTTATCTGGGCAGTTCAATATCTTTCTGCAGCCTACAGTCTTAGCATCTCCTAGAACCTTAAAAGGTTAAATGACTTATCTGAGGTCATAGAACTAGTATGTCAAGGGACTTGATCTCAGTTCCTCCTGGGTTGGAGATTGGGTCTCTCTCTAATATACTACATTACTCCTAACATATGTTACATAGCTGGGTATGGGATAAGTAGATAATTTGTGGGGAGAACTCATTACTAATTGGGGGGAAAGTGTCAGGAAAGGCCTCATGTAGATGTTGGCCTTTGAGAAGGAGCTTTAAAGGAAAATAGGGATTTTAAGAGATTGAAGTAAGAAGGGGATTGCATTCTGGATATAGGAAATAGTGCAAAGGCATTTATTAAGCACTTACTATGTGTTAAGCACTTGTTCTAGGCACAAGCAATGCTTTGCTTTAAAGAGTTTATTTTTTTTTTCCTTTCTGTTTTGTGCTTTAATAATGATAAAATTTTACAGTTGGAAAAAGAGCATAAATGATATCTCTCCATATCCAATATATGAATTCTTTCTACAACATTCTCTGTAAGCAGCTCTCTAGGGTCTTTTAGAGATAGGAAACTTTGTCTTTTTAATTAATTTTAAAAAATTAACAAGCATTTATTTTCTCTCCCTATTGCCGTCTTCTTGAATAGCTCCCCTTGCCCTTTGAGAATTAAAAAAAAAAAAAAAAAGAATCCTTGTAACAGATATGCATAGGCAAGCAAAATCAATTCCTACATTGGCCATGTCCAAAAATGTGTTTGCCTTACTCTACAAATTGAGTTTGTTATTTTGTTAGGAGGTGGGTCCTTCATCATGATCTTCTGGAATCATAATTGGTCATTGCATTGATCAGGGTCCTTAGATCTTTCATAGTTGTTTATTTTTGCATTTTTGTTATTTAATTGTTCTGGTTCTAAAAGAGTTTAAAATTTTGTTTTAATGGGATTGGGTGGTAAAAGACGACAGTAGTAGGCACATATAAGGGACAGAGGAAATGGAAAATAATCTTAGAGAGGAAGGCTTTAGTATCTGAGGGGACTAAGAGAGGATTCCTTTGAAAGGTGACATTTGAGCTTTGTCTTTGAGGAAGCCAATTAGGCACAGGTGAGGAGGGAGATAATTCTAAGCTGGGGGTACATTTAGTACAAAGGGACGACAGGAGCTGGGTGTAGCAGCCAGTGTGTCTGTATTCTAAGTTTAAGAAGTTAAGGTATGAAGTGATAAAGTATGAAGCTTCAGGGTGACTGTGTGAGTGGGGGAAAAAGGGATATATGAAGTGAGTACCAATGAGAATGATACAGAATTTGTAATCTTGGGAAATTGGGAGGATGCTTATATCTTTAACACTCAGAGGGAATATTGGAATAGTGGAGAATTTGTAGAAAAGATCATTGAGTTGTTTGAACATTTTGAGTTTGAGATTTTTATGGAATTCAGTTTGAAATATTCAGTAGTGGACAGTGATGTGGGACAGGAACTCAGAAGAGAAAGTAGGGCTAGATGTGGTCAATCCAGGAATCATCATTATGGAAAAGATAATTAAATCCATAATTAAAAACAGGAGTTGATAAGATCACCAAGTGAAATAAAATAAAGATAAAAGAAGAGGGCCTATGACAAAGCCAAGGATGAAAATACAACAGAGGAACCTGAAAAGAAAGAAACATAGGTAGGATGAGAACCTACCAAAACAATGTCATAGAAACTCAGAGTGAATTAGTAGTGTCAAATGCTAGAATGGTCAAGGATAAGGATTGAGAGAAGATAACTTTGGAAAAAGCAGTTTCAGTTGAATGATGAGATCTAGAGCCAGGTTGTAGAAGGTTTAGAAGAGAATGACAAGAAGTGAAGATAGTGTAGATGGATTTTTCAAGAAGGTTAGCCTAGGTGGGCAGGAGATAGATTTAGGTAGATCAGGGATTGTAGAATCCAGTGAGGGTTTTTTAAAGCATGAAGGAACTTGGCAATATTTATAGGTTGCAGAGAAGGAGTCAATAGTAGGGAAACATTGAAAATTAGAGAGAATGAGGATAATAGAAGGAGCAATCTGCTGAAGATGAGATGAAGGATGCATTTAGAGGAGTTAGCCTTGGGAAGAAGGGCCACATTATCAGGGACTGAAGTAAAGGAGAAGTTTATAGGGATTGGTGTCAGGAGTTGAGAGAATGAAGCAAAAGGTTTTCAACTGAGAGGGTAGTGTAGGGAGTGGAGTGACAAATTTGAGTTGAGAAAGTTTAGATTTTCTTTCTTTCAGTGAAGGTCCAGTTGAAACTAGGTAAAATAAATTTGGAGTAAAACCAGTTATTACCAATTTGAGGCTTTCTACACCTCTGTTCAGCAGCACATGAGTAGAAGAGACAGATAGTAGAAATAATCCAGAACTGAAAGGTTTGTCAAGGTTTGATTGATAATAGGACAAAGAGCCAAAGTATCAAAGAAAATAAAAATGTAGAGTTGCATTGGTTCATAGAAGGATTGAGATTGAGAAGATAGGGAGAAAGTAATGAGGTATGGGTGGATTGCAGATCTAAGCGAGGATAGAGAATAAGATTAGGGTGCATATGACATTAATATATAATAAAAGATAACAATTAGATAAAGTAAATTTGGAGTTCACAAACCTGGAAACAACATTTGTGAGTTTTGACAAGATCAAGAATATACTATATCTGAGTGTAGCTGAGCTGGAGTGGAGAGGAGGATATCATGGGAATTGAGTAGATTAATGAACTAGGTAGTTAAGATATTTGACTAACTGTGTTGTATGTGTGTGTGTTGAAATGCCCCAGTAAAAGGGGTAACCATCAGACTGACAAATACTCATGCTGTTCTAATATGAAGTACTTCCGGTTTGGTACTGGACATACTAAATTTTATTTTTAACTTTTATTTAAATTGATACTTTCCCTTCCTCAGTACTCTGTATTTTTGATCAAATGATATGTAATTCAATATTTGTTTTAATTTTATCTCTCAGAATTACAAACTCTTGGAATTTTTTTTGAAAATAATGCGAACATTCTTCAAGAATTACAAAAATTATTTATCCTTTGATAAAGAGATCAAAATATTAGGGAAAAGGGATGATTGCAGAAGCAATCTTTTAAAGAAAGGTGGGTAATGGGATCAAAGCTACATGTAGAAAAGTTGACCTTGGCAGGGAGGGCCATCTCATTATTAGGGACTATAGTAAAGGAGAAGACGGTGAGAGGTAATATCAAGGGATATTAAGCTAAAGAGAAGGGATGAAGATGAAGTTGATGGTGAATGTCTTCTATTTTCTCAATGAAGTGTAAGGTCTCTAGCTGTGAGGGTGGAGAATTTTCTTTTTTTTTCTTTTTTTTTTATTAAAACTTTTTATTTGTATAACATATGTATGGGTAGTTCCCCAGCATTGATCTTTACAAAGCTTTCCATTACAAATTTTACCCCCAGTCCCCTCCCCTCCCCTAAATGGCAGGAAGTCCATGACATGTTAATAATGTTGAATTACTTGACAAGTTATGCAAGAAAAATCCTATCTACAAGAAAAAAAAGAAAATCAGAGAAAGGCAACATAATGCAAGCAAATATCAATAGAGATCATGAATATGTTATGTTGTGGTCCATATTTCATATCCCTCTCTCTGGGTGTATATGGTTTTCTTCAGTGAACAACTGGAACTGGTTTGAGACAATTCTTTGTTGCAGAGAGCCATGTCCATCAGAATTGATCATCATGTAATACTGTTGTTGCTGTGTATGATGATCTCCTGGTTCTGCTCGTTTCACTCAGCATCAGTTCATGCAAGTCTCTCCAGGCCTCACTGAAATCGTCCTGCTGGCCGTTTCTTACAGAGCAATAATATTCCATAACATTCATATACCATAATTTATTCAGCCACTCTCCAATTGATGGGCATCCCTTCAATTAACAGTTTCTAGCCACTACAAAAAGAGCTGCCACAAACATTCTTGCACATGTGGGTCCCTTTCCCTCTTCTAAGATCTCTTTGGAATATAGGCCCAGTAGAAACACTGCTGGGTCAAAGGGTATGCACAGTTTGATAACTTTTTGAGCATAGCTCCAAATTGCTCTCCAGAATGGTTGGATCCGGTCACAGTTCCACCAACAATGTATTAGTGTCCCAGCTTTCCCACATCCCCTCCAACATTCATCATTATCCTTTCCTGTCATTTTAGCCAATCTGACAGGGGTGTAGTGGTACCTAGGGGTTGTCTTAATTTGCATTTCTCTGATCAATAGTGATTTGGAGCAACTTTTCATATGACTAGAGATGGTTTTAATTTCATCATCTGAAAATTGTCTGTTCATATCCCTTGACCACTTATCTATTGAAGAGTGGCTTGAATTCTTATATATATGAGACAATTCTCTATATATTTTAGAAATGAGGCCTTTATCAGAACCATTAAATGTAAAAATGATTTCCCAATTTGATGCTTCCCTCCTAATCTTTAGTTTTATTTGTACAGAAACTTTTTAACTTAATATAATCAAAATTATCTATCTGGTGTTCAATTAGGAGTTCCAGATCTTCTTTGGATATAAATTTATTCCTTCTGGGTGGAGAATTTTCTGGAGAGGACAGGGTGTTTTCTCTCTTCATTTAGCAACCTTTTATACATTAAGGTTTACTCTATCCAGACCTATCACCCTATCCATGTCCTTGTGGCAGTTGTGCCACCCATTCTTCTCTCCCCTTCCCATTTTCCTTCCTCACTGAATTCAGTACTTGACATGATTGAATTAATGAAAAAATATTTATTAAGTACTTACTATGTGTCAGCCTTATGCTCTACACTGGGAATACAAATACAGAAATCTAGATAGTCTCTGCTCCAAGGAGCTTCCCTTTTAATAGGGGTAGATAAAGGGAGTGAAGGGGTTGGCATCTGAGCAGTCACAAGGCTGGTGAGTACAACTTTGGAACAATTACCTGAGTCTCCCAGCAGTGGTAGTATTGATTTGATTTGATTACTGTCCCCGGAACTAGGGGTTGGGAAGGGAAGTGGGCAAGAGAAGGAATTGCTAGGGAATACTGTGTTACCATGCCAAGTCTGGGTTCAGCATGGAGAGTTGTCATCATTTCACCAAGTTAGGATCTGCTTAGGGCAGGAACTGTTGTGCTGGATTATAGGTGACATGGCATGAAGTTCCCAGTGACAAAAGATTACAGTGTTTCTTCCTCTGTTCTCCTGCCCTAATAATCAAGGACTCAGTATAGATTTTGATGATTCTTCAAGTACCCTGGCCTCCCAATTTGTAAACTTCTTCACTTGCTATGATTTATTTCTACATTCGACCTCAACCACAGACAGAAGTGTTCACACTCTTCATCTCACCTTCATTTACAGTGTTCCATTTCCATGATCAAGCATTCTGAAATTCTTTTGGAGCCTCCCCCTAATCTACTCCTCCAACTTGCAAGCATGGCTTTAGTTCTCATAGTAAGGCTGTAACTCCTGGGTTTTAGGGTACCCTGAGGTTCTGTACTCCTAAAACTCAAGAACTGTCAACACTTGTGTTTACTGGCTTTTAAGAAGTTCACATCTCTAAGCAGTAGCATTTACTAAATTAGTATAACTGCAAAACATATATTTAACATAACCCATTTATCTGGGTCACACCCTTTCACAACAAAACATTGTTTATGGGAAGAGCTGGCATAAACTTAGAGGACAATGATAGTGGGATACTCTTATAGGGAACACCTGTCACTAAAGCAAATTGCATATCTGGTTCTTAGGGCCTTTTATGTCCTTTATCTCCTCCTTGATACTGCTGCTAGTATAAGGTAGCATAGCATCTCAGCTGGCCAGGTCCCTCAGCTGTCTCTTACGATTTTCTTTCTCCTCAGCTTGATTCCTGTTTGCCAGGGTTATAGCTCTCTCTTCAATCTACAATTGACTTTTTTTTTTTTTAACTACCAGAAGGACTAGCAAATCTTGAAGCTGCTTTCTGCCTTAAGTGTTGCATCTTGACTTCTTTGCTTTTTCTTTTCTGTAGAAAGATTTTTTTTCACACTTAGTTTAAAAGGATGAGACAAAAGATAGATGTATCTTTACATTTAGTTTGACCTAGTTATCTGCCACTTACTTTCTATGATTACATCTTAAGCTCTGGAGTCAAGGACCAATTCCTATTATGAAGTCTGACTCAGAGCCTTTTTCTAACTTTCTTCTTCCTCATTATGACCTTCATTTGTTTCATCTTTCAGTGTTCTCATTCTGCTTCAGTTTCATTTTCCTTTCTTTTCAATCTTGATCAACTTTACACAGTTCTATACTCTTGAGTTCCTTGACCACCTGTCTTATCACTGTTCTTTGTCAAATTTCCAACATCAGAGTACTGGCGAGTCCATTACAAATTTGTTAAGCCGTATCAACTGGGTTCTCATTGCTTCAAGATAATCCTTTTTCTCTTCCCAATTGACTTTATTAAGTTCTTCATAGGAGTTTTTCCTAACTTTTTTTTCCTCTCCAGCTTTTTCTTTACTGTTCCTCTCAACAAACAACCTGACAATTTGCTGAGAAAATAGAAACTTTTGACTATGAACTCTTTCTTCTCCACAAGAAATCTCAAAACTCTTTACACTATTGGATCCTTCTCCTCTGCATAAAACATATCTAGATTTTTCCTCATCTCTAAAATATCTTCACTTGACATCCTGTCAAGTTGTCATCCTGTATTTTTTCCTTTCATAGCTACATTCCTAGAAAAAGTTTTATTTCCTCTGATTTCTCCCATTACTTCTTAACCCCTTATGCCTGTGCTTTTCAGTCCTGTTCTATCCATGTCTTAATGCAACTCTGCCCACCTCTAGCTTTGAACATTATGCCAAATGAAATTATACTTCAGTTTTTAAATCCAGTGGCCTTTTCCAGTTCATTTGGCACTGTTGAATGCTCTCTCTTTCTATGTTTCTGTGACTTCTTTCTCTTTACTATCCTTCTAGTTATTTGGCCTCTCATCTCCTTTGCTTAATTTGAAGGAGGGGAAAAAAGCAAAGGGCATTTATTTGGACATTTCTTATAGGGTAGGGGTTCCTTTTCTCTTTTTCCATCTTCAGCATTGTCTTCCCTGACCTGCACTACCACCTTGTGGAGTCTGTGAACATTACACTTGATACTGTGGTTAGCAAAATTCCACCCATTCTTTTCCCATACCTGTATTGGACCTGGCAAACTAAGAAAAAACTAACCAGAATATTAACTTTTCTTCTCATGTGCCTGTGTTTCTTCAGTTATATTCTATCCATGTCTTACTGCAGTTCTCTCCACTCCTTCCACTTTGCTTTCTGGAATTCCTATTTCACAGTGAATAAATTTCCCTTATTTCTGGGATTCTTCATCTCATACCAGTTTCATCTACTTGTTCTCAGTAATATCTGACTTCCTGCAGATAGCATTAAATCCTTGTCCATCCACTTCAGCACTGGCTTTACCTTCACTTCTATTCCCTAATATTCCTTAAATTCTTCCCTCTACCTCTGCTACACAGATAGCTTGCTACATTGACTTTCATCAAGCTTCCTACTTGCCTTAATAAAAAACTCTGCTATTATTCTGTCTTTATCTCTTCCCTGCTTTACCTGTCATAGATCTATTCTTTGTTCTCATCCTAACCTCTTATTATTCTACTCCTCTCATTATCCATACTTTAACTTTTTTCCCTCCCCAATCTTAACCTTATGGTTTATCAATTCAGTTTTCCACTATTTCTCTTGAACTCTTTTCTTCCTTATCTTTATTGTTAGCTAATTTTTTTTTTTTTTTTTGGCCAAATCTGAGCCACGAATGACTCTCACCATCCATTTGTTTTCCTTCTACTCAGGTCTTGCCAAATGGAGGAAGAGGCAGTCACACAGCACTAATAAATGGATACTTTACAAATTTTTGTTAGGTAACCTCAACTAGGCCCATATTGCCATAAAGCCATTTTTTTTTCCTGGCTAAATTAATGGTTCTTGTGACTTCTAGTTCAAGTTTTTCTAAACATTAACTCTAACCTCCTATACTGCTTCTTCCTCCTCCTAGCTCCTCTAACTGAGGACCTTGCCTCTTCATTGAGAATATTGAGACCATTCCCACAAGCTCTATCTTTTTCTCTTCTCTTCATCTTACAACTCCTTGACATTATTCCTCATTCTTTCTTTCTTTCTTTCTTCTAATCCCTGATAATGAATGCCTCTTTTCCTAGCCAAGGCCAACCCTTCTACATATGACCTTTAATCCATTCTTTGCTATCTTCCAGGAGATTGCCTACAATTAGATTCCTCTTTAATCTCCAACCCTCTCCCTATCTATGTGTTCCTTCTTGACTGATTTCAAATATATGCAGCTCACCCCTATTTTTATTTATTTTTTTAAATATTAAAACTTTTTATTTACAAAACATATGTATGGGTAATTCTTCAACATTAACCCTTACAAAGCTTTCTGTTAAAATTTCCCCCCCCCCCAAACTGTGAACAGATCCAGTCATTCTGGAGAGCAATTTGGAACTATGCTCAAAAAGTTATCAAACTGTGCATACCCTTTGACCCAGCAGCGTTGCTATTGGGCCTATATCCCAAAGAGATCTTAGAGGAGGGAAAGGGCCCCACATGTGCAAGAATGTTTGTGGCAGCCCTTTTTGTAGTGGCTAGAAACTGGAAACTGAAGGGATGCCCATCAATTGGAGAATGGCTGAATAAATTATGGTATATGAATGTTATGGAATATTATTGTTCTGTAAGAAAGGACCAGCAGGAGGATTTCAGAGAGGCCTGGAGAGACTTGCATGAACTGATGCTGAGTGAAATGAGCAGAACCAGGAGATCATTATACACGGCAACAATAATACTATATGATGATCAATTCTGATGGACATGGCTCTCTTCAACAATGAAATGTTTCAAACCACTTCCAATTGTTCAGTGAAGAAAGCCATATACACCTAGAGAGAGTGATGTGAAATGTGGACCACAACATAACCTTTTCATGCTATTGATGTTTGCTTGCATTGTGTTTCCTTTCTCTGATTTTTCTTTCTTGTAGATACAATTTCTATTGCACAACAGTGATAAGTGTGGAAATATGTATACATATATTCGATTTGTCAAGTATTTTAACATAATTAACATGTAGTGGATATCCTGCCATCTAGGGGAGGGGTGGGGAGTAGGGGGGAAAAATTTGTAACAGAAAGCTTTGTAAGGGCTAATGTTGAAGAATTACCCATACATATGTTTTGCAAATGAAAAGTTTTAATAATTAAAAAAAATTCCCCCCTACTCCCCACCCTTCCCCTAGATGGCAGGAAATCCTCTATATGTTAATTATGTTAAAATACTTGACAAATCGAATATATGTATACATATTTCCTCACTTATCATTGTTGTGCATGAAAAATTGTGTCTACAAGAAAAAAAATCAGAGAAAGGAAACACAATGCAAGCAAACATCAATAGAGAGCATGAAAATGTTATGTTGTAGTCTATATTTCATATCCCTCTCTCTGTCACCCCTATTTTTAAAAGTTCATTAGGCTCTCATTGTTAGATTAAATTAGATCATATGACATCTTCTCAAGCTGTTATCCTATTTCTCCTCTTATTCTCAGCTAGTCTTTATTGGCTGTTCTATCAGCTATTTCTTCTCCTCTAATTCATTCCTCAGCCTATTGCAGTCAAGGTTTTTTTTGCCTGTCTCTAAATTGAAACTGCCTCTCCAACATTACCAGTGATCTTTTGATTACCAGATATGATTATTCCTTCTCAGACCTTATCCTTTTTTAGCCTATTTGCTGTATTTGATACTATTGACCACTTGGTTACTTCTCATTATTACTCTGTTCCCCCTGACTTTTTGTGACATTATTTTCTTTTGGTTTCTCTTAGATACTTCCCTAAGCTTACATTTTGTATGACCATATTCCTTTTGGATATTTTATGCTATAACTCAAAACAACATCTCAAGATAAACATGTCTAAAGCAGAACTCAGTTATCTTTCCCTCCAAATTTACTTCTCTTTCAATCTTCCTGATTTCTGTTGAACATGCCACTATTCTTTCAGTGTTCTGGGTTCATAACCTTGATATTATGCTGGTTCCTCACTCTCTCTTACCAAACATATTCAATCATAATCTTGCTGTTTTTATCTCCTTAACTTCTCTCATATCTGACCCTTTCATTCTACTCACAGCTGCTACCTTAGTTCAAATCTTGTCCTTTTGCTTAGAATATTGCAGTAGTTCCCTAATTGGTTTTTGTGCCTTGAGTTTTTCTGGTCTCTAATTCATCTTCTGTACATAGCTGACAGTGATTTTCTTTGACCTCAAATGTGGTCATGCTCTTCTCTACTCAGTGAACTCTAATGCCTTCCTATTGCATCAGGGGCAAAATATAAATTCTCCAATTTATCTTTTCAGGCTCTCAACTTTACTTTTTGCTCTTTGACATGGGTTATGATAGTTAGTAGTCAAATGGTTTTTTTCCCCTTATTCCTCACAGATGATGCTTCATTCCCTATCTTCTCTGTGCTTTTGTATTGTGTCCTGCACTTCTGTTGGACTTCCTTCTTCTTTCTCACAGAATCTTTTTTTTTTTTTTTGCTTTTTTTGCTGAGGCAATTGAGGTTAAGTGACTTGCCCAGGGTCACACAGCTAGGGAATGTTAAGTGTCTGAGATCAGATTTGAACTCAGGTCTTCCTGACTTCAGGGCTGGTGCTCTATCCACTGCGCCACCTAGCTGCCCCAGAATCTCTTTCTTTTTAAAGATGCAGTTCAAGTATCACCTGCTATACTCTCCAATTCTAGTGTTCTCCCTACCTTTTGTTTGTGTTTTTTCTGTATATGCTTATTACATATGTATGCTGTCTCTCCCAGTAGGATGCAAATGCCTTGAGTAGTGATCATCTCATTCTTTTAATTCTTAGTACCTAGAATAGTGACTAGCATGTACATAGTAATTGCTTAATAAGTGCTTGTTAATTTATTATCATCCATATTCTATTCCCTAACTGTGAGTATACCCCAAGATTTTTCTTTTTTAATACATTTTTAAAAAAAAATTTATTAAAAGCTTTTTATTTACAGAACATATGAGTGATTTTTCTACATTGACCTTTGCAAAACTTTTTTTTTGTTCCAAGCTTTTCCCCTCCTTCCCCCCACCCCCC
>JAJPUD010002922.1:156081-183417 GCA_023553655.1 Myrmecobius fasciatus
TCTAGAGAGAGAGAGAGAGAAAAAAAAAAAAACAACCTGAGAAGGAAAATAAAATGCAAGGAAATATTCACAGAAAGTGTTAAAATGTTGTGTCGTGGTCCACACTCAGTTCCCTCAGGCCTCTCTCTGGATGTGTATGACTGTCTTCATTGCTGAACAATAGGAACTGGTTTGAATCACATCATTGTTGAAGAGAACCATGTCCATCAGAATTGATCATCATATAGTCTTGTTGCTGTGTATAATGTTCTCCTGGTTCTGCTGATTTCACTCAGCATTAGTTCATGCCAAGATTTTTCTTAGTCCCCCCTTTCCCTTTATATTCTCAGTGATCGACAGTCCTCATGATCTCAGTTGCTATTTCTACACCTTTACCAAGCTAATTTTTTTTTCCTAAGCTCCTGTAGACATCTCAAACTCAAAATGTCCAAAACAGCAGTCATCTTTTTTCCCTTCCAAATCTGCTACTCTTTATATCCAATTTTTGATAGGTGCAGTACTGTTGTCCTTCTAGTCATCTAAGTTCATCACCTCAAAGTTTTCATCAGCACTTCTTGTGTCCATCTAGTTATCAAGTTTTTAGGACCCAGTAATATCTCTTGTATTCATTCCCTTTTTATCACTTCATGACCACAACTTTAGTTCAATATTTCATCACCAGGGGCAGCTAGATGGCACAGTGGACAGAGCACCAGCCCTGAAGTCAGGAGGACCTGAGTTCAAATTTGGTCTCAGATACTTAACACTTACTAGCTATGTGATCCTGGACAAGTCACTTAACCCCAATTGCCTTAGCCAAAAAAAAAAGAAAAAAAAAATTCATTGCCTTTTTACTTGACTGTTGTAATAGCCTTCCAATTGGTTTTCTGCTTTGTTTCCTTCCTTTTAATTTAATCTCTTAAAGATATATTCTTAAAGCCCAAGTTTAACCATGTCATTCCCCTGCTTGAGAAGTTCCTGTGGATCCCTACTGCCTGTGACATAGGGTTTCTTATCCTGTTTTGTGTAATGGATCACTTTGGCAGTCTGATAAAGTCTGTAAATCCCTTCTTAGAATAATGTTTTTAAATGCATAAAATAAAATATATAAGATCACAGAACTAATTATATTGAAATGCAGCTTAGCAAAATATTTTTTTATTAAAGCTTTTTATTTGTATAACATATATATGGGTAGTTCCCCAACATTGATCTTTACAAAGCTTTCCATTACAAATTTTACCCCCAGTCCCCTCTCCTCCCCTAGATGGCAGGAAGTCCACTACATGTTAATAATGTTTAGCAAAATATTTTAAAAAACAAGAAAACAAGTTCAGACTTCAGGTTAAGAATCCTTGCTCTAGAATGAAATACAAATTCTTCTTTAGCATTTAAAGCATTTTACAACCTGTTTTTAGGACTTTTTCAGACTTATACATTACTTCCCTACATTCTAACCAACTGGACGATTAACTATTCCTTGCACATGACATCCCATATTTTTTCATACTTTGGTCTGTGTTATCTGTTTCCCAAGGCTGAAACATACTCTTTCCTTATCTATCTTTTAAGAATCTTTAGCTTCCTTCAAAACTCAGCTCTGGAACCCTGTCCTTCCAACATGAAGTCTTTTTCCCACTAGCTGCTGGTTTCTCCACTCCCCAAATACACGTTTTTTTCCTTAGATAGGTGTTCCCTTGCTAGAATGTAGGTACTTAATAAATGTTTGTTGACGAATTCCACAAATATATGGATTTTTTCTCTTTCCGTGATGCACATATATTTCTGTCTATATTTATGTAGTGGAGGTTACAGATACAAATTTTTTGAAGGCCATCTCTTTTAATGTTGCAGCAAAGATCTGAAACGATGCATTACATAGTTTTGTTCTTCATCAACTTTAATAACATACTCTTAACTCTTGTATGTCAAAGTAGATTGAAAAGCAACTATACTTAAAATCTATTCTCACTTAATGAAAATTGAGAGAATCAAAATTCTGTTATTCTAAACAGTTCCTCTTATTTCCTTCTTTAAGAACTGAAAGTCAAATGCTTGTCACCTTCACTTTTAGACAAAGATTTTTTAAAATGAAAATTTACTGTGTTTTAACACATGCATTTCAATGAGATATTTTTTGTATTTCCTAGGAGTTATGCAAGTTCAGGTTTTGAAGAGGACTATAGAGAGATACTCTTCCTATGTACTTTCTAATTAGTTACCTTATTTTCTAACAAGAACTGGCTTTACATTTCTATAAAAGACAGTTCAAACAATGTGCAAAAGGAGACACATACAGCTTGGTCCTTAAGGCTAATAAACAGTTCATATTTATTTCTTTTTTTTTCTTTTTCCTTTTTCTTTTCTTTTTTAAATTAAAGCTTTTTATTTGCAAAACATATGTATGGGTAATTTTTCAACATTGACCCTTGCAAAGCTTTCTGTTACAAATTTTTCCTCCTAGCCTCACCCCGCCCCTAGATGGCAGGAAGTCTACTACATGTTAATTATGTTAAAATACTTGACAAATCGAATATGTGTATACATATTTTTTATAGTTATCTTGCTGTGCAAGAAAAGTCAGATCTACAAGGAAAAAAAATCTGAGAAGGGAAACATAATGCAAGCAAACATCAATTGAGAGCATGAAAATGTTATGTTCATATCCTTCTCTCTGAGTATGTATGACTTTCTTCATCACTGAACAACTGGAACTGGTTTGAAACATTTCATTGTTGAAGAGAACCATGTCCATCAGAATTGATCATATAGTCTTCTTGTTGCCGTGTGTAATGATCTCCTGGTTCTGCTTATTTCACTCAGCATCAGTTCATGCAAGTCTCTCCAGGCCTCTCCGAAATCATTCTGCTGGTCGTTTCTTACAGAACAATAATATTCCATGACATTCATATACCATAATTTATTCAGTCATTCTCCAATTAATGGGTATCCTTTCAGTTTCCAGTTTCTAGCCACTACAAAAAGGGCTGCCACAAACATTTTTGCACATGTGGGTCCCTTTCCTTGCTTTAAGATCTCTTTGGGATATAGGCCCAGTAGAAACACTGCTGGATCAAAGGATATGCACAGTTTGATAACTCTTTAAGCATAGTTCCAAATTGCTTTCCAGAATGGTTGGATGCATTCACAGTTTCACCAACAATGTATCAGTGTCCCAGTTTTCCCACATCCCCTCCAACATTCACCATTATCTTTTCCTGTCATCTTAGCCAATCTGAAAGGTGTGTAGTGGTATCTCAGAGTTGTCTTAATTTACATTTCTCTGATCAATAGTGATTTGGAGCATCTTTTCATATGACTAGAAATGGTTTTAATTTCATCATCTGAAAATTCTGAACAGTTCATATTTAGAATAAGTCATTCAAGATGGTACTAGGTACTACAAACCATTTTTTCCTGGTTACTTCCAAATAAGAGAATTGTAATTAAAAGCAAAAGATAACTTTTTAAATGGATCAGAGGTTTCCGCTAATAGAGTTTTTGTTTTGTTTTATACTTTTTTGGTAAAGATTAGTTTACTAACATTCAAATAAACCAAATTAAAAGATTTAAAAACAGCCAAAAGAAAAACAGCCACCACAAATTTTTACTTGTCATAATATTGTTGGGTGTTTGATTTAATTAGATTGTCATTAGGATATGTAATATTTTCTTAATGAATTAATACTTTCAACATAGATTAGAAGTTAGCACCATTTGACAATTTGTGGCAATGTGACCTTATTTTACTGGTCTTAAATAGCCAATTTATTATAGATAGTGTTAGGGTCATGATGGTGGAGTAGGAGAAAATAATACAACCATGCTTTTCCATCACAACTCCTACATAAAGATCTAGAAAATACACCTGTGCAGGTCAAAGGGAAAAAATAATCAAAATGAGTCATTTTCCCAGCCCTGGTCAGAATAAGAAAACAGTTCTGTGGACATAGGGGATGGAATCCTGCCTATATTGCACCTTATGCAGCATTCCAGGAAGTAAGAATTCAAAGAAGACTGAAGGTATTTACTAAGATAAGGAAAGATCTGAAGTAGACTAACTGTACAGGCTTCCAATAGGTGCCAGCTGGCAACACTGTCACTCACTATATAATTCTAAATCAAAGATTCAGAGCAAGCAGAAGAAGAGAACTAGGTAGTATATTAAGCTCTAGGAACTTATCTGGAAGTCAACAATAATTTTGTGGATTCAGTTCTAACTTCTAGCCTAGTCTGAAACCTCCATCAGAATAAGCAAGACAGGAAATCCATATTAAAGAAGAGCTTGTAGTACTGTCAGAAGTGGTAGACCTTTCTAGCTAACGAACAGTAGCTGAGTCTACCTTCATCTACTGAAACTTTCAGTAATCAGGAAACAGCCAAAAGTATTGAATAGACACAGACCTAGGTCAGAAAATTGGAGAGTTTAGACTATGAGAGTGGTGATCAGACTTTGCCTTGGATCATATTAGTTTGGGAACATCAAAAGTTTACAAGGTTCCAGCTTGAGCTGCTCCAGAGATCGTGGAATAATAGCACTAAATGCTTCAAGAAAGCAGCAGGACTGAAGAAGATAAAAGCTCAGCCCAAATATTCTGCCAGAAGAGTGGTAGAGCCAACATTAGGGTGTTGGCCAGAAAAATGAGCAAACAAATAATCCTTGCATAAAGAGCTCTTATGGGTAATAGGAACTCAAAACATAAACCTCCCCAAATGACTTCAAAACATTTACAGGCAAAACTCCAAAAAAAAAGTACATGGTCAGGAAGGTGGCACAGTGGATAGAGCACCAGCTCTGAAGTCAGGAGGATCTGAGTTCAAATCTGGCCTCAGGCACTTAACACTTCCTAGCTTTGTGACCCTGGGCAAGTCACTTAACCCCAGTTGCCTCAACAAAACAAAAACAAAAAAAACTGCCTAGTTCTTTTGAAATCAGAGGTCTGAGTAGAAATAGAATCTATTGGTCAACTAAAAAAACCCAAATAAAAAATCCCAGGGAAACTAGCAAAACTTGAGAGTTTTCAGGGAAAAGGGAAAAATAACGCTATTAGTAGCCAGTACCAAGGAGTTATAGTCAGGATAACCCAAGATTTATTAACTACTGTTATAAAGCAGAGAACTTAGATTATATTTCAGAAAACAAAAGATCTAGGCTTACTCATCAAAACAGTATAATCCTAAGGGGTGGGGGGTGGGGAGGAGAGAAATGAACCTTTAATGAAAAAGTGGACTTTCAAGCATTTCTTATGAAAAGACCAAGCTAAAGCAGAAACTTTGAAATATACATATGGGTAGCAAGAGCCTAGATATAAAAAAATGACCAGATCTTTTAAAAAGGCAAAAGTGGATTTTCAAGCATTTCTTATGAAAGATCAAACCAAAGTAGAAACTTTTGAATATATCTACAGGTGATAAGAAAAGACATACATGAAGAAGCCCTATAAATAACTACAGGGACATACTGTTTATATTCTAATATGTAAAGATGATATAGTATCCTCTCAACAGTATCAGCATCAGGGACTATGGAGGGAGTCCAGTTAGATGGCCTATTATATTTAATGATCTTAAAAGAAGAATGGAAAGAGAGGTAGGGAAAAGAATACTTTAGAGAGGATGGCAGCTTTGCTTAGTTTAATAGTTAATCAGGGGGCAGCTAGGTGGTGTAGTGGATAGAGCACCAGCCCTGAAGTCAGGAGGATCTGAGTTCAAATCTGGTCTCAGACACTTAATATTCCCTAGCTGTGTGACCCTGGACAAGTCACTTAACCTCAATTCCCTCAGTAAAAAGCAAAAAAAAAAAGTTAATCAGGCAATAAATGAGTTAATTATAATGAATAAATATTAAGCACCTACTATATGCTAGGCCCTATGCTAAGCAATAAGAAGGCCTGGGAAAGATTTCTAGAAGATAGGGTTTTAGTTGAGATTTAATAGGAAGTAGTGTTTTTTTTCCCCTACAATAGTATTTTTTCAACTATATGCAAAGATAATTTTCAACATTCATTTTTGTAAGATTTTGAGTTCCATTTTTTTTCTCCTTTCTCCCTTCCTTCCTCCTCAAGACAATTTTAAGCACATTTCCATATTACTCGTGTTGTGAAAGAAAAATCAAAAAGGAAAAGCCATGAGAAAGAAAAAAGGAAACCAAAAAAATTATTATGTTTTGATCAGCATTCAGTCTCCATAGTTCTCTGTCTGGATATAGATATAATTGTTTTGGATAACCATATGGCTGAGAATAACTAACTCTGTCATAGTTGATTGTCACATAATCTTCTTGTTACTATGTACAATGTTCTCCTAGTTTTGCTCACTTCACTCAGCATCAATTCATGTAAGTTTTTCAGGCTTTTTGTAATCAGCCTGTTCATCTTATAGAACAATGAAGTCATTACATTCATATGAGCTATTCCCCAATTGATGGGTATCCACTCAATTTCCATATCCTTGCCACCATAAAAAGAATTGCTACAAACATGTGGGTCTTCTCCCTGCTTTTATGATGTCTTTGGAATATAGACCTAGTAGAGACACTGCTGGATTAAAGTTTGATATATTTTTAAATTGTTCTCCAGAATGGCCGAATCAGTTCACAAGTCCACCAACAATGTATTAGTGTCCCAGTTTTCTCACATTCCTTCCAATATTTATCACTATCTTTTTCTGTTATCTTAACCAATCTGATAGGTGTGAAGTGGTGTAGAAGGCCAAGGAGGTAAGAATCCATTTCAGGTTTTGATACTTACAGTAGCTTGGTTCACCAACTTCCCTTTTCTATATACAATAACAGAGATATATTTATTAATATATTGATAAGAAACCTGGCAACTGAAGCAAAATGCAAACTCAGCTTTATAATAGATTAAAGTCATACCTTTGAATTTAGGATGGGAAAAGCAGCCCACAATGGAGACTGAAGCTATTTGGGAGAAAAGTACTTGAGGACATTGGTAATAATTTTACAATGATGTGTATCAAAACTATTTACATCTCTGTTGGAGAAGCCAAAATCTGCGCTTAATCATTTGCATCTCAGTAGAGTGAGCTCGTTAGAAAGGATGTACAAGAATATCCAAGAGTGTATTTTGTATAAGCATTGGAAGTATATATGTTTCTCTGATCAATAAATTTGAAGAGTTCATAATGAATTCTCTCCTTCTGACCAAAAACACCTTTTGCATAAACACATCTTTATTTCACTACTGGAGCTGGACTTCAACAAGGTGGTATCTCAAAATTGTTTTAATCTGCGTTTCTCTAAATCAGTAGTGATTTAGAGCATTTTTTCATGTTACTATAGGTGGGTTTAATTTCTTTATCTGAAAATTGTTCATATCCTTTGACCATCAATTGGGGAGTAATTTATGTTCTTATAAATTTGACTCCGTTCTCTATATGTTTTATAAATGAGGCCTTTATCAGAAACACTAGCTGTAAAAATGGTTTCTCAGCTTTCTGCTTCCGTTCTAATTTTGGCTATGTTGGTTTTGTTTATGCAAAACATTTTTAAATTTAATGTAATCAGAATTATCCATTTTTCATTTCATAATCTTTGCTAGTTCTTCTTTGCTCATAAATTTCAGGGGAGAGCATTTCAAGCATGAGGCACAGACAGAAAATTCCCAAAGATGAGAGATGGAGGGTCTTATTTGAGAAACAGCAAAGAGACCAGTATCCCTGGATCAAAGAGTTCCTGGCAGGAATCAGGTGTAAGAAGACTGGAAAGGTAGGAGAAAAGATAGATTATGAAGGGCTTTGAAAACCAAGAAAAGGATTTTATATTTGACCTTGGAGACCATATGGAGCTACAGGAGTTTATTGAGTAGGGGGTATGGCACATTCAGATCTTTGCTTTAGAAAAATCACTTCAGTGCCTGAATAGAAGATGGATTGGAGAGAAACTTAAGGGAGGCAGACACACCAGCAGGCTATTACAATAATTCAGGTGTGAAGTAGTGTCTTCATGAGAATGATGGCAATGTCAGAGGAGAGAATGGAGTACATAAGAGATGTTGGCAAAGGTGATATTGACAGGTCTTGAATATTGGGAGTGGGAGGGGGAGGTGAGAGATGATAAGGAAGACATAAGGAAGTCTAGGATGACTCCTGGGTTTTAAGATATGGGAATGGGAGGATATCCTCTATAGTAATAGGGAAGGTAGGAGCAGGGAAGAGTTTAGGAAGACAGGTGAGTTCTTTTTTGGATATATTGAGTTTAAGATGTCTATTGAACATTGAAGTATCTGAAAGGAAGTTAAGGGTGCAAGATTAGAGGTTGGGAGAGAGTTTGAGACAGGTAGGCAGATTTGTGATTAGTCAACATAGATATGTAAATTAAACCTGGAAGCTATTGAGGTTACCAAATAGTATAGACAGGGCTTCTTGGACTTTTTCCACTTATAAGCCCATTTTATCTGAGAAATTTTTATGCAGTTCCAGGTATATAGATATGTGAAATAGGCATAGAAACTAAATATTTATTGATAATAAATCATAATTTTGCAACTCCCACATTCAGTTACACAACTTCATAAGGGATTGCAGCCTACAGTTTAACAGAAAGAGAAGAGAGCTCAGGACAGAACCTTGTGGGATGCCTATGTTTAGAAGAAAGATCTGGATGAAAATCCAGCAAAGGAGACTGAGGAGTGGCCAAATATGTAGAAGAACCAGGTGAGTGGTATCCTGAAAACCTAGTAAAGTGACCATCAAGAAGGATGATCAATAGTGTCAAAGGCTACAGAAGTATCAAGGAGAATAAGAATAGAAAAAAAGCTATTAGATTTGGCAACCAAGAAATCATTGTTATGTTTGGAGAAAGGAGTTTTGGTGAAATGAGGTTGAAAGCAGGATTATAATAAGTTAGAGAACAAGTGGGTGTTCCTATTGTAGATAGCCTTTTTATGGACTGCAGGTATAATCACAAAGGGTAAAAGATGCATAGAATAGTGGTGAGGATGGAAGAATCAAAAGAGAAGTGGCAAGAAAGAGGGAAAATGAAAGGGAAGGTAGGTGGAGGGGAAATAAAGAAAAAGAATAACTGTATAAGAACATCTTGAGAGACATTGACAGGTCAAGAAGTATTTATTGTTTTGTCTGCCCACTTATCAGGCACTGTGGGAGATAAAAGACAAATATGTAAGATGATTCCGATCTTTGAGGTATCCAATATGGTTTAGGAAATATATTAGAAGTAACAGTTATAATAAGGTAGTATGCTGTAGTAGAAAAGCACTAGTTTGGGAGTCAAAGGACTTAGGATCAAATTCTGACTACTGCTTAGTATTTTCTGTGACCCTAAGCAAGTAACTTAATCTCTCTGGATTCCTCATCTCTAAGATGATAAGATTGGTCTAGAAAACCTCTAAAGTTCCTCTCACCTCTAAATGGTTATGACAATGTATAATTGAAAAGGATCTATGATCTCCTAGATTAAAAAAAAAAAAAGAAAGAAAAAGAAAATATGTGTCTTTGCAACTTAACCTATATGTTTTATTGGTGATAGTTGTGGAGATGGGGAAAATTGGGAACTAGTGAACAGATAATATAGTAGGCAGTTAATTCATTCCATATAGTCAAAAGAAATCTAGGGATATACTGTCATTTGTATACAAAAATGATATTACTGACTGGGAAAAGTGTATTTAGTTAGAAACTGACCAGTTAGCCATAAATTTGAATTCTACATTGTGGCCTACAATATTCACAGTATTTCCAACCAGATTAGAATTTTTCTTTTCTTTTCTTTTTTCTTCCTTTTTTTTTTTAAACTTTTTATTTGCAAAACACATGTATGGGTAATTCTTCAACATTAACCCTTACAAAGCTTTCTGTTACAAATTTTTCCCCCCTACTCCCCACCCCTCCCCTAGATGGCAGGATATTCACTGCATGTTAATTGTGTTAAAATACTTGACAAATCGAATATATGTATACATATTTCCACACATCATTTTTGTGCAAGAAAAATCATATCTATAAGAAAAAATGATCAGAGAAAGGAAACACAATGCAAGCAAACATTAATAGAGATCATGAAAATGTTGTGTTGTGGTCCACATTTCACATCCCTCTCTCCGGGAGTTTATGGCTTTCTTCACTGAACAATTGGAGCTGGTTTGAAACATTTCATTGTTGAAGAGAGCCATGTCCATCAGAATTGATCATCATATAGTATTATTGTTGCCGTGTATAATGATCTCCTGGTTCTGCTCATTTCACTCAGCATCAGTCCATGCAAGTCCCTCCAGGCCTCTCTGAAATCATCCTGCTGATTTCACATAACAATAATATTCCATAACATTCATATACCATGATTTATTCAGCCATTCTCCAATTGATGGGCATCTATTCAGTTTCCAGTTTCTAGCCACTACAAAAAGGGCTGCCACAAACATTCTTGCACATGTGGGACCCTTTCCTTCTTTTAAGATCTCTCTGGGATATAAGCCCAATAGAAACACTGCTGGGTCAAAGGGTATGCACAGTTTGATCACTTTTTGAGCATAGTTCCAAATTGCTCTCCAGAATGGTTGGATCGGTTCACAGCTCCACCAACTATGTATCAGTGTCCCAGCCTTCCCACATCCCCTCCAACATTCTTCATTATCATTTCCTGTCATTTTAGCCAATCTGACAGGTGTGTAGTGGTACCTCAGAGTTGTCTTAATTTACATTTCTCTGATCAATAGTGATTTGGAGCACCTTTTCATATGACTAGAAATAGTTTTAATTTCATCATCTGAAAATTGCCTGTAAATATCCTTTGACTATTTATCGATTAGAGAATGGCTTGAATTCTTATAAATTTGAGACAATTTTCTATATATTTTAGAAATGAGACCTTTATCAGAACCCTTAAATGTAAAGATGATTTCCCAATTTATTGCTTCCCTCCTAATCTTGACTGCATTGGTTTTGTTTGTACAAAAACTTTTTAACTTAATATAGTCAAAATTATCTATCTGGTGTTAATTAAGAGTTCCAGTTCTTCTTTGGACATAAATTTATTACATCTCCACAGGTCTGAGAGGTAAACTATCCTATGTTCCTCTAATTTGCTTATAATATCACTCTTTATATCCAGATCATGAATACATTTAGATCTTAGCTTGGTATGTGGCGTTGGGTGTGGGTCAAGCCCTAATTTCTTCCACACAAGTTTCCAATTTTCCCAGTAGTTTTTGTCAAGTAATGAGTACTTATCCCAGAAGCTGGGGTCTTGGGGTTTATAAAAAACTAAATTGCTATAGTTATTGCCTAGTTTGTCCTGTGATCCTATCCTATGCCACTGATCAACTACTCTATTTCTTAGCCAGTACCAAATGGTTTTGATGACTGCTGCTTTATAATATAGTTTTAGATCTGGTACAGCAAGGCCACCTTCATCAGCCTTTTTTTTTCATTAATTCCCTTGAAACTCTTGACCTTTTGTTCTTCCAAATGAATTTTGCTACTATTTTTTCTAGATCTGTAAGATAATTTCTTGGGAGTTTGATTGGTATGGCACTAAATAAGTAAATTAGTTTGGGTAGTATTGTCATTTTTATTATATTCACTCGGCCTACTCATGAGCATTTTATGTTTTTCCAATTGACTAGGTCTGATTTTATTTGTGTGGCAAGTGTTTTGTAGTTTAGTTCATATAGTTCCTGACTTTTCCTTGGCAGGTAGATTCCCAAATATTTTATACTATCTACAATTATTTTGAATGGAATTTCTTTTTGTATCTCTTGCTGCTGAACTTTGTTGGAAATATATAAAAATGCTGCTGATTTATGTGGATTTATTTTGTATCTTGCAAATTTGCTAAAGTTGTGAATTGTTTCTAGTAATTTTTTAGTCGAGTTTCTAGGGTTCTCTAAGTATACCATCATGTCATCGGCAAAGAGTGATAATTTGGTTTCCTCATTACCTAGTCTAATTCCTTTAATCTCTTTTTCTTCTCTTACTGCCAAACAAATTAGAATATAATTGGAAAATATTTAGCAAAATAAATAAATGCAATAGAACCTAATGCTAATATGTGACAATCTGCAGGTATCCTTATTAGTGACTCTTTTTTATTTGAGTTTGACTCCACTGCTGTAAAAGGTATCAAATATAAAACTGAAAGAAAAGTAGTGGTGAAGTGGATACACTCTTAATTTATAGGAGAATATAACTGGAAAGAATTTTGGTAATAATATTTAGGCCTGGGATATTTGTATTCCAATGAACAGAGTATAGGTAACAAAGTGAATTCAAGGACTTAAGGACAAGGCTCATCGGTATCATTAACACTTAGTGGAATAGACTTCAAGACTTGTATTTGATAACCATTCTTTAAAATGTTATTAAGAAAAAAATATCTGCAGAATTATTGCCACCAAGCATTTGTTAATATTAATTACTTACTGTGAACAAAACACTATAACTGGGAGGAGATGCACAATCTAAATTCATGTCTGTCCTTGTTTGAACTTCTGGTCTAAAAAGTGGATAGTTGTACAATGTTATGTGATAAAAAGATACTAGGTAGTTGCAAAACAAAATTTGCTCTGTGATTCTCCTGCCTCCTTAGGAGAACCTTCATACTGATACTTTGGATGAAGAAGTTTCTTTCTTTTCTTTCTTTTTTTTTAATGGTATTTTATTTTTCCAAATACATGTAAAGATCCCCAAAAATCAGACCAAAGGGGGTGAAAAACCCATAAAAGAAAACAAACAAAAAAGTTAAAATACTACACTTTGATTCATATTCAGTCTCCATAGTTGTCTCTTTGGATGTGATTGGCATTTTCCATCCCAAGTCTATTGGAATTGTCTTGGATCACCATATTGCTGAGAGGAGTTAAGTCTGTCATAGTTGATCATCATACAATGTTGCTATTACTCTGTACAATATTCTCCTGGTTCTGCTCACTTCACTCAGGATCAGTTCATGTAAGTCTTTCCAGGATTTTCTAAAATCAGCTTGCTGGATAAAGTTTCAAGGAAAACTCTGTGTAGGAGAGGTCTTTTGAATTGTGACATTCATTATCCCAATCTTTTTAAATGAGAAAATTTAGATTGAAGAGAGATTAAGTAAAACTGAGATACATTGTTACACATTATAGTGATTATCTTTTGTGTATGGGTTGTATGAGATGAATACTGAGTCCAACTCTCAAATTCTTCAATTTAGGGTTTTTCCTAGGATCAAAGTAAGTGCCGGAAGGAGGATTTGAATTCAGATTTTTCTGTCTTCTTTTAGACCTTTAATATCTCTTTTCTAGATGGGTAGCTTCAAAGTTTTTTTGATTTTGCACTCCCATTATTTGTATATTTATTTATAAATTTCACACACATGATACTGGTTTATGTTAAGTACATCATGAAGCATTTTCAAAATAGAAATTTTTAATGTATTTAAGTCTTAAATAGAAAAAGAAAAACAGAAAAAGGAAAAAAAATATTTTATGTACAACAGAACATAAGAAAGGGTTCAAAAAATGAAATTTCCATTTCAAAAAATTATATGTAATAAATCATAACACATTGTAGTCAGAGCTCTCCACTGTCTTTTTCTTTGCTTCCTTGTAAATATTCTTTTTTACTGTAAACTTTTTTTACTTTATTCTTTTTTCCCTTTTTCTTACCCCTCCCTCCCCCAAGCAGCCTACAATTAAATGTGATATATGTTTATACATGCACACACATATAGATAACTATTATCATATACATATATACACATATACATTCATATACACACACAAAACATTTATATACAGCTATGAAAGGTTGTACCACTTTTATTTGTCCTTAGTTTCCCTGAAGGTGGATAACATTATCCTTCTTAGATCTAAGTTTTTCCTTATTTTTTTCCAAATCTACCAATTTATCATTTCCTACACCACAGCAATATTCCAACCTTATACTACCTAATTGTTGCAAACAGTCTAAAACAATAGTTATATGTGTGTGTGTGTATATATATATATATATATATGTAACATATATAGTATAATTTACCTAATTTTTTTCCTCTTTTCATTGAATCTATTTTCATATTTTGTCTGGGATTAGTGATTACTACCCCTGCTTTTTTTCTAATAAATTCTATTCTTGATAATTATTATTATGTTTGTGTGTATCTTTTATTTTCTATCCCTACTGACTCTTCTATTATACTTCTCTCTACCTTATCTTGTTATTATTTAACCAATCTCTCCCCTCAAGGATCACTCCCTTATACTCTCCCTCAATCCTCTCTCCCCCTTTATTCCTATTAATCACCACACCATATCCTCTTCTCATTAATTTATACACCTTTCTATTATCCCTATTCCATTTCTACCCCTTCTATTTCTTAATAAATTTAGAAATCTTTTATACTCTTATAGATATATATGTATTGTTCTTTCTTTAACCCATTGCTGATATAAGTAGGATTCCAGAACTACTAAACCATTCTCCCCCATCTAATTCCTTTTTGTCAGTTTTTGTTCTTGTACTTCATATAAGATAATAATTTTTTACCTTTTCCTACATGGCTTTGCTTTTTTAGATTCACATCATATTCAGCTGTATTCCAGTGTTTCTTTCAAACTACCCACTTACTAAGAACAGACAGATATATGGCTTACATTTCCATGAATAAAGAATAAACATTTTGTTCTTTTCAAGTCCCTTGAAAATAAACTTTGATGTTTACCCATTTTCTCTTGGGTCTTACTTTCTATTAAGTTCAGGTCTTTTGGTAACAATCCTCAAAGTCTGATGATTGGATGTTTTCATTCAGGATTATGCTTAATTTTATTAGGTATAATATTTTCAGCTGCAATCCTAGTTAAATATATAGTGTTTCAAGACCTGTGATCTTTTAATGTAGCTGCTGCTAAGTCTTGTGTGTTTCTAATTGTGGCTCTGTCATATTTGAATTGTTTTTTTCATGTGATTTGTAATATTTACTCCTTGGTCTGGGACTTTATGATTTTAGCTGTAATATTTCTGTAGGATTTCCTTGTAGCATCTCTTTTGGGTGCTGATCAGTACATTTTTTTTAAATTTCTACTTTCCTCTCTTGTTCTAACACTTCTGGACAATTTTCTTAATTTTTTGTATTATCTCAAGATTTTTTGTTTGTAGCTTTCAGGTAGTCCAATTATTTTTATATTTTTTCTTCTTGATCTGTTCTCCAGATCTGTTATTCTTATGAAATGTCTCACATTCTCTTCTATTTTTTTTCATTATTTATATTTTGTTTTATTATTTCTTGATCTCTTGTAACTTTGCTGACTTCCCCTTGGACAGTTCTATTTTTGAAATAGTTATTTTCTTCAATAAGATTCTGGATTTTCTTTTCTAGTTGTTGATTTTCTTTACATAATCTTATTTTTTTTGGACTGTTCTTTTTTAATTTTACCTCAACAAGAGAACACTGTACACAACAACAGCAAGATTATGCAGTGATCATTTCTGATAGATATGCCTCTTTTCAACAATAAAGTGATTCAGGCCAATTCTAATAGGCTTGTTATGGAAAAGGCCATTTGCATCCAGAAAGAGAACTGTGAGTCTGACTATGGATCACAACACAACATTTTAACTTTTTTTGTTGTTGTTGTTGTTTGCTTGCTTTTTATTTTCTTTTTTTCATTTTTTACTTTTTGATCTGATTTTTCTTGTGCAGCATGATAATTGTGGAAATATGTATAGAAGAATTGCACGTGTCTAATGTATATTGGATTACTTGCTGTTTAGGTGAGGATATGGGGAAAGGGATAGAGAAAAAAATTGAAACATAAGGTTTTGCAATATATTTTGAAAATAAAAAGCTATAAGATGGCAGAGTTGAAACCAGGAAGCTGCTTGAGCTCTTCCACTGTCCCTTAAAAACCACATGAAACGCAGTCTCTAAACAGAATCTGATGGAATGAAATCTCTTTCCAGCTTAAGATAGATTGGAAAAGGGGCAGCTAGGTGGCGCAGTGGATAGAGCACCAGCCCTGAAGTCAGGAGGACCTGAGTTCAAATCTGGTCTCAGACACGTAACAGCTGTGTGACCCTGGGCAAGTCACTTAACCCCAATTGCCTCAGCAAAAAAAAAAAAAAAAAAAAAGATTGGAAAAACTTCAAGAAATGTCAGTCTCACTGGAATGAAAAGGGTGTTCAATTCAGCTCAGACAGAGTCCGGGAAAGCCAGTGAGAGGATCTTAATCACAGCAGATCAGCAACTGAGACCCTCAGTCATGGCTCAGTACTGGAACAAACCAGTAGGGCAGTCCCCAGACCCAGCTCAGAAGGCAAATTCCAGGAAACTAAACTGTTTTCCTGGAAAGAACAGATAAAGCTACACCTTGCAAACACAAGAGATTACTGTGCTCAAAGCCAAGGCTCAAAACTGCACAGAAAGGTTGGGAAAGCACCTCTTTTGTCCCAGGAGCAGAGCTTGACCATAAAAGTTTAAAAAAAAAAAAAAAAAAAGAGGAAATACCAAAAGAAAAGGAAAGAAAATGAGTAAGAAACAGAAAAGAACCGTTCCCATAGAAAGCTACTGTGTAGACAAGGAAGACCAAAACACCAACCCAGATGAAGACAAAATGTCCACAAAGGATATCTCAAGAAATGATATAAATTGGTCTCAAGCCCAAAGAGGCTTTTTGGAAGCGCTTTAAGTGTTTAAGTGGAAAATACTTTAAAAGGCAATTAAGAGAAGAAAAAATGAGAAAAGAAATGAGAGGGATGCAAGAGAAAGTCAGCAGCTTGCAAAAGGAAGGCAGTTCCTCAAAAAAATACGTTTGACCAAGTGCAAAAAAATCCACCAAAGAAAACACAGCTTCAAATATAGAATTAATCAAATGGAAAAAAAGATACAAAAACTAAACTGAAAAAAATCATACATTAAAAACGAGAATGGAAGTTTATGACTCTAAAAAGAATGAAAAAATAGAAGAAAATGTAAAATACCTCACAGGAAAAACAACTGACCTGAAAAAATAGGTCTAGAAGAGACAGTTTAAAAATTATTTGTCTACATGATATGACCAAAAAAAGAACCTGGCTAGCATTTTTCAAGAGATCATCAAGGAAAACTGCTCAGATATTCTAGAAAGAGGGGAAAGAATCCATCAATAATATTCAGAAAGAGATCCCACAAGGAAAACCCCAAGGAACATAATGCAAGCTGCCAGACAAAAATAATTCAAATATCAAGGAGTAACGATTAGGATTACCCAGGATTTGGCTGCATCTGTAATAAAGGATCAGAGGACCTAGAAATACAACATTCCAGAAGGCAAAGGACCTGGGGTTGCAACCAAGAATTAGCTACCCATAGAGACTAAGCAAGATCTTTCAAGGGAGGTGATGGATCTTCCGTGAAGTAAGAGACTTTCAGTCATTTCTATTGAAAAAAAACAGAAGTAAACAGAAAATTCAATCTTCAAAACACAGGACTCAAGAGAAACATAGAAAGGTAAACAAGGGAAAAATATATATAATTTAAAGGTTAAACTTTACATCACTAGGTGGGAAAATAATAAATGTAAATCTTAAGAACTGTATCTGTTACTGAAGCAGACAGAGGGGAGCATCATATAGATAGAGGGTGTGGTTGTGAATGGACTCTAATGTGATAATATTAAAGAAAAAGACATTAAGGAGTGAAAAAGTCCAGGGAGAAGAGGAAAGGAAAGGTATAATGGGACAAATTAGAACACATGAAGAGGCACGAAGGACCTATTACAAGAGAGGGAAAGAAAGGAGGGGGATGAGTATTGTATGAAGCATGATCTCATCAGTTTTGGCTCAAAGAGGGAGTAATTTAATCATTCAGTGGGATATAGAAATTTATCTAACCTTATAAATAAGTAGGACAAGAAAGAAGAAAGAAAAAGGAAGAGATGGATAGAAGGGAGAACAGAAACTCTAGGAGAAAGAGGTAAGGAAAGGGGAAGGAGTCATAAAAGGTAGGATCAAAAACAAAACACTACTAAGGACTGGGTGGAAAAAGAGAATAAAAGTATATACAGGAGAGAAAATAGAATGGAGGGGAAATACAAAAAAAAATTTCGTATTTTCGTATTTCGTACATAACTTTGAATGTGAATGGAATGAACTCTTCCATAAAACGGAAATGAATAGCAGAATGGATTAAAAAGCAGAACCCTGTGACATGTTATTTACTATATATGTCTTTTCTTTACCAACTAGAATTTAAGCTTCTGGAGGGTACTGCCTTGAATTTCTTAATATCTCAAATTGCTCTGTGTGGTGCTTCAAATATAATTAATACCCTTGAAAATATCTTGATTGATGGATTAAATAGATACTTTTTGAAGGACATATCTAGAATATCTGCCCCTCTAGAGAAATTCTAGATTCATCAATTTTTAAAGTCTGAAGGCACCTAAGAGATCATCTTAAGCCTAAACCCTCATGAAGATGAGACCCAAAAGTGTCTCGTCCTAGCTAACATATCTAGTTAATGGCAGATAACATATGAAGAGTTGGGTAAGAAAATTCAAACAGCTTTGGGGAAATGTATATAATGGCTATTAATTTCTCTGTCCTGTTTCAGTAAGCTAATAAATACAAGGGCAGAAAAAAAAAGAAAATTAAAAAAAAACTTATTTAAATTAAAATTTTTTCCCCTCAATTTCTCTCATTTAATTTTTAAAGTCTCTTAAAATTTCTCCTTTGAATTCTTTTTGGGCAGGTGATCATTTAACATTACTCTTTGCAGTAGGATAGATTTTTTTACTTCAGTATCCTTCTCTGAAGACAAACCCCAGTCTTCCTTATGACCATAGTAATTTTATATGATTGGGTTCTTTTGTCCTTTGCTTGCTCATTTTAGAATAGATTGTTGGTGTAATCTTCTCTGCTTCGGTGATACGGGGGATGAGGCCTCTGTCTTTGGGTCCTCCTTCAGTTTTCCCTTCTGGCCTGGAACTCAAAACCAAGAACTCTTACCTTTTATGTAAGTGCCCATAGCTAGCAGCTTCCCTGTTCCACTGCTTCTGCACTCATCAGGTGCGTTCTGGTTCCTTCTCACCCATCCTTCTGGCAGCATAGCTTGGCCTGGAGTTCCTTATCAGCATAAGTTCCTTCAATCTTCCCTGAGTCAGAGGCCACTATCTGGAAGGTGAAAATTTCTATGTCTAGGACCAGGCTACCTCTCTAGCCAGCTAACTGCAGGACTTTTACTATTATTTTCAGTAAAACTTGCCTGGAGATATTTACACTTCATAGAGCCAAACCTACATCCTTGTATCTTCAGATCTTCTCCTTTTGTCCCAGGAGGGGCCACTGTTACATCTGAACTGTTATTTATATTTAGCCATTCTACGTTCATCTTTAGGCACAATTTTGTGTTGTTTGTGGGAGAAATCTGGAGAGCTTAGAATTTTCTGACCTACTCTTCCATTTTCACAGAATCCTCTCTCAAAATAGAAATTTTAAAAAGGTAAATAAAAATAAAATAAGCATATTTAATTTTTTTTTGTTTTAAGTCATTTTTTGGTTTTTTTGCTTTTGAGAGCAGTGTGATTGAATATGCTTCATTCTTTTTTTAGTAGTTTTTGTATATGTCTTAGAGGATATGGCAGACTTGTAAATAATAATTTCTAATAATTGCTCTGTTAATTTGATCATTTTAACTATACAAGCAGATGCTTTTTATTTTTCTAATTTTCTTATATTTTTTTAAATAATAGTTTTTGTTTGCAAAATATATGCAAAGATAATTTTCAACATTCACCCTTGCAAAACCTTGTGTTCGAAATTTTTTCTCTCTTCTTTCCCCCACTCCCTCTAGAGGATATATTCCAATGTATGTTAAACATGTGTAATTCTTCTATACATATTTCCACAATTATCATGCTATACAAGGAAAATCAGATCAAAAAGGGAAAAAATGAGAGAAAACAAAAAGCAAGCAAGCAAGCAAACAACAAAAGGTGAAAATACTTTGTTGTGATCCACATTCAGTTCCTACAGTTCTCTTTTCTGGATATAGATAGCTCTCTCTATCACAAGTCTATTAGAATTGGACTGAATCACCTCTTTGTTGAAAAGAGCCAAGAACATCAGAATTGATTGTCGTATAATTTTGTCGTTGCTGTGTATGTTCTCTTAAGCAGATGCTTTTTTTTTTTTAAAAAAAAGCATTTTGTCTCATTTCAGCTGATAGAACATTTTCAGTATTAATCCATTCAGTAGTTCTGCTTCATGGATGACATCAGACCTTATTGGCTATTCACATGTGGCCGTTTTAGTTGTGTGAATGTGAAGTTTCACAAAGATGACAGTTTGATTTGACCCAAGAATTGCAAGAAGAGGGGTGTGTGTGTGTGTGTGTGTGTGTGTGTTTATAACATGGCTGGGAAATGCTTTGCGTGTCAAACAGTGGAATTGATATTTGATTCTAGAAGTAATAGGAACCTACTGGAGCTTTTTGAATTGGGAAAATGACATTGTCAGGAGAATCACTTTGACAGCTATGTTGAGGAAGCAGTAGAGTGGGGAAAGAATTGAGTCAGGTACATCAACCAGAAGGAATAATTTAGCTGATGTGTACTAGGATGACTGTGGGGATGGAGAGAAGCTGAGGGAGAAGTGCAGTGGTGTTTCAGAAATAGGGAGGTTTAGAACATGATTGAATTTTGGGAGGTTGGTTATATAATGAGATCTGTGGTGTAGATCATATCCTATTCACCCTGTGCAGCTTAAGCCATCCCACTTAAAAGGAAAAGTAGGGGTAGGGTGGGTGGGTGAAAACCAGAACTTTCACTTGACAGTTACTACTCCAGTATAAAACATGCTCAGTGGTGCTTATCCTAGCCTGAGGTGATAGAGATCAGAGTGTAGATATGCTTGGAGCTAGGATGTAGAAGCAGGTTTTCCCAATGGCTGCAGGTAGAGGTGAGATTATAACTACCTTCTAGGGCCCACAAAGGAGAAAGTTGGGAGCTTGCACAGTTTTGAAATGAACGGAATAGGGGATTGTTAGACTGTGATGGGTAACACATATATGTGGTTATGTTGAAGACAAGCACTAGTTTTGGCTATCCTGGTAAGAGTGAGATGTGACTCATCTCCTTAATGGTTGTTTGACTACGATTTAGACTATTCTAATAGCCTACTAATTGATCTCTTTACCTTAAGTTTCTTTAGTTCTCCCTCCTCAGAGCTATTAAAATGACTTTTTTTTTCTTTTTGCTGAGGCAATTGAGGTTAAGTGACTTGCCCAGGGTCACACAGTTAGGGAATGTTAAGTGTCTGAGACCAAATTTGAATTCAGGTCCTCCTGACTTCAAGGCTGGTGCTCTATCCACTGTACCACCTAGCTGCCCCTAAAATTACATTTTTAAAGCACCAGTCTGACCATAGTATATCCCTGCTCAAGGAGCTTGAGTGCCTTTATTGCTTCCAAAGACTTGTAGGGTAAAATACAGATTATGGCTTCCAAAGACTCTGTTACTTATAGGATAAAAAACAGATTATGTTTAGCATTTAAATCTTTTATAATCTGGCTGTAGCCTTCTCTTCTAGATTTATGTTGCATTATAGTTCCTTGTATGTCTGTGTTTCAGCCATACTGGCCTATTTGCTGTTACCGGTATATGACATTTTGTCTCTTATTGCTATGCCTTTGCACATAGTAACCCCCATTCATAGAATACATTCCCTCTTTCTACCCTTAACAATCCCTACCTTCCTTCAAAATTTGTTCAAGTATTACCTGATGCTGTTTTCTAAATTTTTGTTAGTATCTCTTTTTTTTCCTCTCCAATTTTTTTTTTAAGCCAAGGACACTTAGACAATATAGTGAATAAAAACACTAGCCCTGGAGTCAGGAGGATCCAATCTAAATCTGGCCTCAGATATTTTTTATTTATTAGCTGTGTAACCTTGGACAAGTCACTTAACCCCAATTACCTTGTCAAAAAATAATAATAATAAATAAATGTTTAAAAAATAAGAAAAAAAATTTACCTTGTAATTTTTTTCTTTTTTTTTTTTTTTTGTGTGTGTGTGTATTTTGCTTATACTGACAAGTTTCCCCATAAAGTGTAAACTTCTTGACGCCAGGAATTGTTTTATTTTTGTCTTTGCATTTCCAGTGCTTTTTCATTGATTTAGTGAGATTGAAGATGGCATAAGAAAGAACTGATACAAAACCAGAAGTGCAGCTTGCTTTAATGTGAAAACAACTCTGAAACGCTTTGGAACTCAGATCATTACAGTGATTGTTGTGACTTTATAACACTTGATACAAAGTAATTCTGTAATATATGCTCTTCTTTTCCTTCTTCAGACTCCATCAGTATATGAATTTTGTTTCGTTAACTTCATCTTGGTTTCAGAAGTGGTGATGTAGGGGAAGGAGGACTGGAAGAATCATTGTAAAGTGACTATAAAAAGAAATCAAACATTTTTATTTTTTAGTATTTTTTTATTAAAGCTTTTTATTTGCAAAACATATGTATGGGTAATTCTTCAACATTGACCCTTACAAAGCTTTCCATTACAAATTTTTCCCCACTGGTCCCCACGCCTCCCCTAGATGGCAGGAAGTCCACTACATGTTAATTATGTTAATATACTTGACAAATCGAATATATGTATATATATATTTCCACACTTATCTTGTTGTGCAAGAAAAATTGTATCTACAAGAAAAAAAAATCGGAGAAAGAAAACACAATGCAAGCAAACATCAATAGAGAGCATGAAAATGTTATGTTGTGGTCCACATCTTTCTGGGTGTATATGGCTTTCTTCACTGAACAATTGGAACTGGTTTGAAACATTTAATTGTTGAAGAGAGCCATATCCATCAGAACTGATCATCATATAGTCTTGTTGCCGTGTATAATGATCTCCTGGTTCTGTTCATTTCACTCAGCATCAATCAGTTCATGTAAGTCTTTCCAGGTCTCTCTGAAATCATCCTGCTGGTCGTTTCTTATAGAACAATAATATTCCATAACATTCATATACCATAATTTATTCAGTCACTCTCCAATTGATGGGCATCTATTCAGTTTCCAGTTTTTAGCCACTACAAAAAGGGCTGCCACAAACATTTTTGCACATGTGGGTCCCTTTCCTTCCTTTAAGATCTTTTTGGGATATAAGCCCAATAGAAACGCTGCTGGGTCAAAGGGTATGCACAGTAAATCAAACATTTTTTAAAAGATATTTAAGAGCTAGGAAATTACTGTTGAGAAATTACTAGAGAAGGAAGCTAATCATAGGAACAACTAGTGGGATCAAGTTTGTACATTGAATAATTTTAATAAGGAGAAGGGATCTTAGAGGAGAAGATTGGTTGATGATAATGAGAAATTTTGAGAAGGCATCATACTCTGTTTTCTTTGTTTTTTTATGACATTCTCTCTTGATTTTTTCTGACTTCTCTTGACTAATCCTTCTTGGTCTCTTTTGCTTGCTGATCATCTGTATCATACTCCTTAACTGTGGGTATTCTTTTTTGTTTCCCTGAGGCAATTGGGGTTAAGTGACTTGCCCAAGGTCATATAGCTAGGAACTGTTAAGTGTCTGAGATCAAATTTGAACTCAGGTCTTTCTGACTTCAGGGCTGGTGCTCTATCCACTGTGCCACCTAGCTGCCTCCTGTGTGTATTCTTTAAAGCTCCTTCTCAGACTCTCTTCTTTCTCTGCTCTTATGTCTTTCTCACCTCAGCAGCCAGTCTCTACCTTGAACTTCAGTCACTCATCACTAACTTCCTATTAGACATTTCAAATGTTTTGTCTCAAATTCATTATGTCCCAACACTTTAGAGTCCTCTTTTCTTCTTCTTCTATATTCTTTCACTTGATGATCTTATCAGCTCCCATGATTTCAGTAATCGTCTCTTTGCTCATGACTTTCAGATCTACTTGTTTAGCCCTGAATGCTCTCCCAGTCTTCAGTTCTGCAACTCCCTCTGTCTACCAGGCATCCTGAACTGGATCTTAAACTCAACATGCCCAACCCATCTTTTCCCCTGAAATTCTTTCTTTTCTTTAACTTCATTATTATTGTCAAATATACCACCGTCCTATGAGTAATCTAGACTGGCAGCATAAAGAGTTGAGGATAACACCTTCCTCACACCCCCCATATCCAATCAGTTATTAAATCCTTTTGTTTTTATCTTGAGAACATCTTTCCTATATGTTCTCTTCTCTTCTCCTCACACTGCCACCATCCTGCTATAGACCTATTTCTCTTTTAAATTAATCTAAGATCCTGATGATTAGTGCCCTGCATCAAGTTTCTCCCCACTCTGTTCCATCCTTCACTTGCCTGTCAAATTGATCTTCCTAAAGTGCAAGCCTGGCATGCCAGCTCCCTATTCAATAAACTCCATTGGCTCTCTGATCCTTTAGGATCAAATATAAAACCTTCTCTTTAGTTTATAAAGACTTGCAGACTTGGCCCCTCCCTACTTTCTGGTCTTCATATACTTTACTCCCCACAACATACTCTGATTCAGTGACACTGGTCTCCTTATTGTTTCAGAGGCAGCTAGGTAGCACATGTATCCGCTGGGCCTGCGGTCAGAAAGACTTGAGTTTCAATGTGACCTCATACTTTCTAGCTGCCCGACTCTGAGTAATTCACTTAACCTTTCTTTGCCTCAGTGTCCTCATCTGTAAAATGATAGCATCTATATTTCAGTGTTGTGAGGATCAAATGAGATATTATTTATAAAGTGTTTAGCACAGTCCCTGGCACATAGTAGTCACTTAATACATTCTTCCTTCTTTTTATCCTTTGTTCATTTGTTCCTTTCTTTCCCCTCCTATTCTTTCTCCCTTTTTCTACACACAAACATTTTCACTTTCTTCCATTTCTAGAAATCTCTTTGTCCCTTATCTCTACTTTCTAATTTCCCTTCAAGTCTCAGCTAAAGTCCTTCTGCAAGAAGTGTTTCCTAGTCCTTAATTTTAATACCTTGAGACCACTCCTGATTTAGTTTGTATATATCTTATTTGTACAATTGTTAGCATATTGCCCTGTTAGAATACTGTGAGCTTGTCAGCAGGAATTGTGTTTTGCTTTTCTTTGTATCCCCAACATTTAGCACAGTACCTAGCATATAGTAGATATTTAAAAAGTGCTGACTAGGTTATAGGATCCAAGAATCATAGATTTAGAGAAGTGATTAATTTAATTCTCTTATTATATAGAAGAAACTGTAAGCCTAGAGAAGCTACTTAGTTTCCTAAGGTCACATAGGTAGAAAACATTAGGATTTGAACCCATGAAGTAGATTCAGGATGGTGGAGTGAAAGGTCACAATTGCCAAAACTTCTACAAAATGGCCACAGAAAATATCAAACAGTTCTGATCAGGAAAGCCTAAGAAAAGTCAGTGAGGCCATTTTTCCAATCCAAAACTTCATAAGAAGGCAGAAATTCTGCATATTTAAAAAAAATACTGAAGGATTTAAACCTATGGCCTCTGACTCTGGACACTGTGCCTTTCTACTGTCATATGCTTTTTCACTCTTCAACATTCATCTTTGTGAGATTTTGAATTCCAAACTTTTTTTTCCCCTTCCCTCTCTTACCTTCCCTTCTCCAAGATAGCAAGCAATCTAAGTTATACATGTATGATCTTTTTTTTTTTTTTTCTGAGGCAATTGGGGTTAAGTGACTTGCCCACGGTCACACAGCTAGGTAATGTTAAGTGTCTGAGACCAGATTTGAACTCAGGTCCTCCTGACTTCAGGGCTGGTGCTCTATCCACTGCGCCACCTAGCTGCCCCACATGTATGATCTTTTAAAATATTTTTCTATATTAATCATATTATTAAAGAAAAATCAGAACAAAAGGGAAAAACCAGGGGAAAGGCAAAAAATAACAATAATGAAAACAGTATGCTTCAATCTGCATTCAATCTCTATAGTTATCTTTATAGATGTGGATGGCATTTTCTGTCCCAAGTCTATTGAAATTGTCTTGGATCACTATTCCTGAGAAGAGTTTATATATATATTTTTATATATAATTTTATATAAGTTTATATAATATATAACTAATATATTTTTATATAAGTTAATATAATTTATAGTTGATCACATAATTTTGCTGTTATTGTCATGTGAGAATTTGTTAAATTCCTTGATTAAATCTAAGTAACTTTGTAACATTTCTTAGTTAACCTTTCAAAAAAGGTAAATAAAGTTAGTCTGGCATGACAATTTTGTGATAAAATTATGTTGATTCCTTATAATTACTACTTCCTTTTCTGGGTATTTAATGGCTATTCTTTAATATAGTCTAGAAATTTTTTTAGGTCTAAGTTACTGGCCTTTTAATTTAGTTTTGACTTAGTTCTCTTTCCTTATTTGAAAATTGTGGGGTAGCTAGATGGCGCAGTGGATAGAGCACCAGCCCTGAAGTCAGGAAGATCTGAGTTCAAATGTGATCTCAGACACTTAACACATCCTAGCTGTGTGACCCTGGGCAAGTCACTTAACCCCAATCGCCTCAGCAAAAAAAAAGAAGAAAAGAAAAGAAAATTGTGAAAATATTTACCTGTCTACAGATTCTTTTTAAAAATTTTATTGGTATCTTCTTTGTTTTTATATTGTCTTCATTTCCAAATATATTTCTTCCTACTTTGCCCAAGGACTCATTCTCTGTAGAAAAAAAATTAAAAAGAAACCTCCACTTCCCTTTAAAAGAAAATTTTATTCATTCCCTTTACTTAAAAAAAAAAAAAAACCAACTTGTCTGTAACTTGTCACTTGTCTAACTTCCAGTTTTGTCTGCCACTTCAGCAGTCCGATTCTCCTCACACTCTAAAACCCTCTCTTAAAAAAAGTAAGTACAATCCAGCAAAATAAATCAGTTTATTGGCCCTAACTGAAAGCTATGGGTCCCATTTCACTACCTATTTGTTGATAGGAAGGAGGCAATGATTCCCTGAAGTTACAGTTGATTACTTCACTGATCAGAGTTCTGAAGTCTTTCATTGTTGTTTTATATTAATGTGCTCATCATATAAATTATTTTCCTAATTTTATTGATTTTGTTTTACATCATTTCATGCAAATCTCCCCAAATTTCTACACTCTTTATATTTATCAATTTCATTATATTCATATGCCGCAATTCATTTCCCAATTAGCACCTGGTTTTTTTGTTCCAGTTTTTTATTAGAAAAAAATTCTGGTGCAGTGGATAGAGTGCTGGCATTGAAGTCAGGAAGACTTGAATTCAAATCTGGCTTCAGATACTTAACACATCCTAGCTGTGTGACCCTGGGCAAGTCACTTAACTCCAATTACCTCAGCAAATAAATAAATAAATAAATAAATAAATAAATAAATAAATAAATAAATAAATAAATAAATAAATAAATAAAT
>JAJPUD010002922.1:183427-225825 GCA_023553655.1 Myrmecobius fasciatus
AATAAATAAATAAATAAATAAATAAATAAATAAATAAATAAATAAATGAATAAATGAATAAATAAATAAATAAATAAATAAAAGAAAAAAGAAAAGGAAAAATTCTGCTGTAAATATTTGTGTATAAAGGTACCCTTCCTTCTGTGAATATATACAAAGAAGTGATGTTAGATCAAAGTTTCCAAACTGTTTTCCAGATAGGTGGAGCCAAAATTTACAACTCTGCCAACAGTATATTAACATGCTTGTTTCCTCACCCATTTTTGTCTTTTGTAATTTTTGCAATTTGACAGTACAGCACTGCAGTATAGTGAGTAAGTGGCAGGCCTGGAGTCAAGTTCAAATCCAGCCTCAAACATTTCTTAGCTGTGTGACTTTGGGCAACTCACTAAATCCTGTTTGCCTTAATTTCCTCAGTTGTAAAATGAGCTGAAGAAGAAGGAAATGACAAACCACTCCAGTGTCTTTGTCAAGAAAACCCTTAGGGGGTCACAAATAGTTGGACACAACTAAAATAACTCCAACAATAATAACAACCAATCTGACAAGAGTGAGGTGAAACCAGAGTTGTTTCAATGTGCATTTTTCTCATTACTACATATGCTTGTTGAATGCAATTCATCTGAACTCATCAAAGCATTGAGGTATTCTTTTGCCTACCTTCATACTCATCTAGGATATCAACTGCCTGTTTGTTATTTCTAATCTGATGATCATCTTTGGCAATAAAGCAGAAAGTCAAATACTAGTTAAGAAGCTCTGCCTTCTGTGCATTGTCAGTTACCCTTTCCTTGCTGAGTAGCAGCTCCTATCTCATCTTTAAGTTTTTCCTTTTCCTTAACACAGCTTTAAAAACACTACTACTTATTTTTTAGTTTTCCTCAGGAGCCTTAGTTTATCCTGAGCTTTAGCACTATTAAGACTGTTCTCACAAGCCAATGCAATGTTCTTGTATTGTCCATTTTCATCTTTTATATTTGAGATTCCTCTGACATGTGAGATCCTTGAGATAACGTATGTTTTGATTGAAATTTTCCTTGTGTCGCTGATAACATTTGAATGAACTGATGTTTGCCATGGCCCTAGGTTGATTCAGAGATAAGCAAGTTGAAGGGATCATTTTCTGTCCATATTGCAGAAATTTAGAATGGTTCAAAGAGAACACAATTATGTTCATATGCCCAGCATTACTAAAATCATTCCAAATTTTAATTCTTGGTCATACGCTGCATTAATAACCCTGGTGAACCATCTTTAAAATATATGCCATTTGTAACCAACACAAATGATAGAATACAATAAAATATGATTAAAGCAACACAAATATGTCCTCATCAGAAGAAAACTCTTAGCACTTAATCTACTGGTGGTTGGAATGTAGCAGTTTGGTATTTGAAAATGTTAGACTCGCTTGGTGTTTCCAGATGTAATAAATGCAGTTTTTATATGTCATGAAAAAATAGTTATAATCACTACAAATTTGTTACATAACTTCAGATTGACTATAATTGCTGCTCAGCATCCTGTTTTTCTTTTACTTAATATTGTATTAATTAATTGATTAATTAAGAGTTTTTAATTGTGAAAATATTTACCCATCTACAGTTCTTTAAAAAAAATTTTAATTGATTTTGTTATTTTTTGTTTTTATATTATCTTCATTTCCTAATATATTTCTCCCTACTTTACCTGCAGACCCATTCCTTATAGCAAAGAATAAAAAAAGAAACCTCTACTTCCCTTAAAAAAAAGTTTTAACAGTAATCGTTTTACCTCAATTCTGTCATCTCTCCACATCTTCCTGACCTTGCTTCACCAATTATTCCCTCTTTATACATCTTATTCTGTCTCTACCATTTTTCTCTCATCTATGTAGCAAACATAATTTACTCTCTTCATTCTTTTAAAAATAAACCAAAATTCTTCCTGTGATTCTTTCATACTCTCCAACTACTGTCTTCTCTATCTTCCCTCTTTGGTGCTGAAATGTGTGGGAAAGGATGTCTCTCGCCAGTGCATGTGTATCACTCTGCTGAAACTGCTTTTAAAAAAAAGGACCAATTATTTAATTACAAAATCTAATGACCTTGTAAAATTTGACCCTCTCATATGTACTTTTTCCTTCATTGTCAAACATTTGGAAAAGATTTTCTCCTGGTTTTTTATCACTCTGCTCAGTTTTTTGCAATGGCCAAATGATAGCGAACAGGCAGTTTTCAAAAGAAGAAAATGCCATTTACGACCATATAAAAAAATTCAAATCATTAATTAACAATTTTTATCAGATTGGCAAAAAGGAATAAATAGAATGACAAAATATTAGAGTAGCTATTGGAGGAAGGATGCTTTGATGCTCTGTTGTTTGAATTGTGAATCAGTCCAACTCTTCTGGAAAGCAATTTGGAACTCTATCCTAAAAATCATTAAATTGTACCCTCTCTCTGATCCATCATCAGTACCACTATTAGCCATGTATCACGAAGAAGTCAAAGACAGGGAAAAGACCTTTATGTACAAAAATATTTATAGCAGCACTTTTTGTTTGTAGAAAAGAACCATGCCATAAACAATTACCAAAAGGTTCAGAGAAACCTAGGAATACTTTTATAAATTGATATAGAGTGAAGTGCACAGAACCAGCAAAATAATTTATACAGTGACTTTATTGTGGTACAGTTATTTCAATTATGTTCAACTCTGTAACCCCTTTTAGGGTTTTTGTGGTAAAGATACTGATGTGATTTGCCATTTTCTTTTCCAAATCCTTTTACAGATAAGGAAATTAAAGGAAACCGAGTTAAGTGAATTGTCCAGATTCACACAGGGAATATCTGGGGAGGGATTTATACTCAGATCTTCCTGACTCCAGTCCCAGAAGTCTATCTATTCTACTATCTAGCTACTCCTTTCAGGTATAGGATAAACTAAATGACCTCTAAGGTCTTCCAAATCCGGGATTCTATGATTTAGATTCGATTTTACTCTTTTCGATAGTATTAAACATATCTCTATGTTATTAAACAGTACTTTTTACTATGACTGGGAGTATTAGCTTTCCAGTCTTTTTCCACTTTATAGAGTTGTTGTATATGAAAACTACATTTTAATGATAAAGCTTTGTGGAATGCAAAGTAATGAGATTATTATAGCACTTGGAATTTCTGTGCCCTTTGTGTAATTGTTTCCTCAACTAGATTACAAATTCCCTCAGGATGAGGAGTAGGTCACATAACAACTAACATTTTAACTACTTTTGCAGAATTGTCTCTTCACTGTAACCCAGTGAAATAAGTAGTGTAGGCATCATTTTCTTTGGTTTCTGGGTATAAAACAGCTTCTGAAGTGATTTGCCTTGATCATCTATCTGGTTAGTGGATGAATTGAGATTCAAAGTCAATTGGTTTCCTAGCTCTAGGACCAGTGCTCTGTTACCTTTCACAACTTTTTCCTTTTTTTTTTATTTTATTTGCATAACATATGTATGGGTAATTCTTCAACAATAACCCTTACATAGCTTTCTGTTACAAATTTTCCCCCCAACTCCCAACCCTTCCCCTAGATGGCAGGATATCCACTACATGTTAATTATGTTAAAATATTGGCAAATCGAATATATGTATACATATTTCCAAACATCATTGTTGTGCAAGAAAAATCTTATCTACACAAAAAATATGTCAGATAAAGGAAACACAATGTAAGCAAACATCAATCAAGGAGTATGAGAATGTTATGTTGTGGTCCACATTTCACATCCCTCTCTCTGGGTGTATATGGCTTTCTTCAGTGAACAATTGGAGGTGGTTTGAAACATTTCATTGTTGAAGAGAGCCATGTCCATCAGAATTGATCATCATATAGTACTGTTGTTGCCATGTATAATGATCTCCTGGTTCTGCTCATTTCACTCAGCATCAGTTCATGTAAGTCTCTCCAGGCCTCTCTAAAATCATCCTGCTGGTCATTTCTTACAGAACAATAATATTCCATAATATTCATATACCATAATTTATTCAGCCATTCTCCAATTGAAGGGCATCTATTCAATTTCCAGTTTCTAGCCACTACAAAAAGGGCTGCCACAAACATTCTTGCACATGTGGGGCCCTTTCCTTCCTTTATGATTTCTTTGGGATATAAGCCCAATAGAAATGCTGCTGGGTCAAAGGGTATGCACAGTTTGATAACTTTTTGAGCGTAGCTCCAAATTGTCACAACTTTTTTCTCAGCTATGCTTGGCAGATAAGTATATACCATCATTTCAGCTTGGCATTTATGTGGTAAGTAGGTAGAGCACTAAACTTGGAGTTGGGAAGACCAAAGTTCAAAACCAGCCTCTCAGACACCATGAGTATAACCCGAGCTAAGTCATTTAATCTCTCTACCATAGTTGCCTCATTTCTAAAATGGGCATAATAATATTACTTACATCCTAGGCTCAAGATCAAATGAGATGACTAAAGCACTTTATAAGTGCTAGCTATCAGTATTTCCTTTTATACTTTCCTTAGTCTAGCCAAACTGGTCGACTTGTTTCCTAATGCCATTTTCATTCTGTATACCACCTCTTAGCCTTTTTGCCTTTCATCTTTATATCCCAGTGCTAATACAATGCCTTTTCATATAATAGATGCTTAATATTTCTAATGTTTACTGTATTGATAAACAGCCTTACAATATATGGTTCTTTATAACTATTTTTCTTTTTTTTTTAAATTTTATTTTTTTTGCAAAACATATGTATGGGTAATTCTTCAACATTAACCCTCACATAGCTTTCTGTTACAAATTTTTCCCCCCAACTCCCCACCCCTCCCCTAGATGGCAGGATATCCACTACATGTATAACTATTTTTCTTACAACAACCCTGTGAAATGATAGTGCAAGGATTATTCTCATTTTACGGCTTTCAAAAGTAAATGAAGCTTGGAGAAGTAAAACTTGCTTGCTTAGGGTTACTTAATTAAAAATTCTGGCATTCTTTTATTTAAGTGTAAACTTCTATCATTCCATCTCTATGCCTCACCTTTCCTAAATCTAATCTTTACTCTCACTGAGACCATCTGCATTACTTTCAAAAGTCTTTATTCTTCTCTTCACTTTCCATCTTCTCTAGTCCTGACCTTAGAGTTTACCAGTTGAACTCGACCATTACCCCTCTATTCTTGAATCCTTTACCCCTAATACTGTTTCTGGTGATCCCTTGGCAAATCAGATCTCTCAATGATTCCTACGACATGCCTCTCCTATTCTTATTCAAATGCAGTTGAATGGAACTGGAAGAACCACTGAGTTAATGACCACAAGATTTTGTTAAATAATCTCAACTGGTTCCTCATTGCAGTAAGGTTATCTTTTTATTCTTTCCTAATTAATTGTCTGTCTCACTCCATACAGAAACTATTCTAAATCATTTCTTAAGTCTCCCACATTCCTCTCTCTCATCTTCTCAGCTGAGAACTTTGCTTCTTTATTGAGAATATTGAGGCCATAACAACAAAACTATACAATGATCAATTTTGATGGACATCGCTCTCTTCAACTATGAGATGATTCAAACCAGTTCCAATTGTTCAGTGATGAAGAAAGCCATATACACCCAGAGAGAGACCTGTGGGAACTGAGTGTGGACCACAACATAGCATTTTCACGCTTTCTATTGATGTTTACTTACATTTTGTTTTCCTTCTCAGGTTTTTTTCCTTTCTAGATCTGATTTTTCTTGTGCAGCAAGATAACTGTATAAATATGTATACATATATTGGATTTATATATTTTAACATTTAACATGTATTGGACTACCTGCCATCTAGAGTAGGGGGTGGGGAAGGAGGGAAAAATTTGGAACAGAAAGTTTTACATGGGTCAGTGTTGAAAAATTACCATGCATATTTGGAACTATGCTCAAAAAATTATCAAAATATGCATACCCTTTGACCCAGCAGTTTTTCTATTGGGCCTATATCCCAAAGAGATCTTAAAGGAAGGAAAGGGTCCCACATGTGCAAAAAATGTTTGTGGCAGCCCTTTTTGTAGTGGCTAGAAACTGGAAACTGAGTGGATGCCCATCAATTGGAAAATGGCTGAATAAACTGTTGTATATGAATGTCATGGAATATTATTGTTCTATAAGAAACGACCAGCAGGATGATTTCAGAGAGACCTGGAGAGACTTGCATGAACTGATGCTAAGTGAATTGAGCAGAACCAGAAAATCAATATACATGGCAACAACAAGACTATATGATGATCCGTTGTGATGGACATAGTTCTCTTCAACAATGAGGGATGTTTCAAACCAGTTCCAGTTGTTCAGTGATGAAGAAAGCCAAATATAGCCAGGGAGAGGCCTATGGGATCTGAGGATGGACCACAACATAGCATTTTCATGCTTTCTATTGATGTTTGCTTCCATTATGTTTTCCTTCTCAGATTTTTTTTTCTTATAGATCCAATTTTTCTTGTACAGCAGGATAGCTGTATAAATATGTATACACATTTGATTTGTCAAGTATATTAACATAAATAAAATGTATTAGACTTCCTGCTGTCTAGGGGAAGGGGTGGGGGGAAGGAGGGAAAAATTTGTAACAGAAAGCTTTGCAAGGGTCAATGATGAAAAATTACCCATGCATATGTTTTGCAAATAAAAAGCTTTACCTTTTTTAATTAAAGCTTTTTATTTACAGAACATATGAGTGATTTTTCTACATTGACCTTTGCAAAAAAAAATTTTTTGTTCCAAATTTTTCCCCTTCTTCTCCCCACCCCCACCCCTAGATGACAGGTAGTCTAATACATGTTAAATTATGTGACAAGCCCAATATATGTATACGTATCTATACAGTTATCTTACTGCAGAAGAAAAATCAGATATAGAAAGAGAAAAAAAACAACTTAAGGAAAACAAAATGTAAGCAAATATTCATAGAAAGCATTAAAATGTTGTGGTCCACATGTTTGCTTGCATTGTGTTTCCTTTCTCTGATTTTTTTTTTTCTTGTAGATAGGATTTTTCTTGCACAACAACTTGTCAAGTATTTTAACATTATTAACATGTAGTGGACTTCCTGCCATCTAGGGAAAGGGAAGGGGACTGGGGGTAAAATTTGTAACAGAAAGCTTTATAAAGATCAATGCTGAGGAACTACCCATACATATGTTATGCAAATAAAAAGCTTTAATAAAAAAAAGAAAGAAAGAAAGAAAAGGAAAAAAAATGTTGTGGTCCACACTCAGTTCCCACAGACTTCTCTCTGGATGTATATGACTATCTTCATCACTGAACAATGGGAATTGGTTTGAAACATTTCATTGTTGAAGAGAACCATGTCCATCAGAATTGATCATCATATAGTCTTGTTGCTGTGTATAATGATCTCCTGGTTCTGCTCATTTTACTCAGCATCAGTTCATGTAGGTCTCTCTAGGCCTCTCTGAAATCATCTTGTTGGTCGTTTTTTACAGAACAATAATATTCCATTACATTCATATACCATAATTTAGTCAGCCATTCTTTACCTGATGGCCCTCCCTTGAGTTTGCAGTTTCTAGCCACTACAAAAAGGGCTGCCACAAACATTTTTGCACATGTGAATCCCTTTCCCTCCTTTAAGAGCTCTTTGGGATATAGGCCCAGTAGAAACACTGTTGGGTCATATGCACAGTTTGACAAAATAAAAAGCTTTAATAAAAAAAGAGAGAATATTGAGGCCATTTGCCATGAGCTCCCTTTTAATTTAATTTTTAAATGTTTCTTCTCTTGCTCTTCTAATTTTAAAAATCTTTTCTTGTTCTTTTCAAAAATCTCTTTTTAAGCCCTAGAAATTCTTCTTGGGCTCGTGTCTCATCTGCATTTGTCTCTAAGGTTTTGCTTGTAGATGTTTTCAAGTCATTGCTGCCTTCTGAGTTTATGCCTTGAGCTTCTCTGTCACCATTTGAGCTATTATCAGTCAGCTTTTTCTCAGCTTTCCCACTCAATTCGATTTGATCATCTTGACTCCACCTCTTTTTTCTAAATTGTTCTAAATCCCTTGACATCATTCTCTTCTTCCTCCTCTTTTCCTCCATTCTGATTAGGTAGACCTTTTCCTTACCAAAGCTCATCTCTGCGCCACACTAATTTTTTTCTGCTTTATTTTTTATTAAAGCTTTTTTATTTTCAAAATATATACATAATTTTCAAAATTTACCACTGCAAAATCTTATATTAAATTTTTCCCTAGATGGCAAGCAATCCAATATATGCTAACCATAAGATTTTATACATATTTCCACAATTATGCTGCACAAGAAAAATCAGATCAAAAAGTAAAAAAAAAAAAATGCAAAAGAAAACAAAATGCAAACAAACAGCAACAAAAAGAGTGAAAATACCATGTTGTGATCCACACTCAGTCCCCATAGTCGTTTCTCTGGTTCCAGATGGCTCTCTTCATAACAAGACCATTGGAACTGGCCTGAATCATCTCATTGTTGAAAAGAGCCAAGCTCCATCAGAATTAATCATTGTATAATCTTGCTATGATTGCATAGTTTGCCATGCCAATTTTCAGCCTTTTTTCTCTGCTGATTTCAAATATGCTCAATTCTCCCCATTCTTAAGAAACTTTCAGTAGATCCAGCTGTCTTTTTAACTTGCCGTACTATATTTGTTGTATTCTTGGTCAAACTCTTAGATAAACTACTGTTCTTTTATTACCAAATCTGATGGTCTTTTCTCAGGTCTAATTTCTCCCATCTTCCTAGATACTTTGTTTTCTGGCTTTTTGAGACATTACTCTCCTGAGTCTCATCCAATTTTTCTGATGGGTCCTTGCTAACCTAACAAATATCTGTCCCATTTATTTCCAATTATGGTTATTTCCTAAGACTTTGTCTTGGGTCTCCTACTCTTTTCTGTGTACTCTCTGGGTAACTTCATCAACTTCCCTGGGTTTAGCAACTCCAGACTGATGACTATATAATGAGCTGTATAATAGGGACCCTCAGACTTTTCCCCTGAATTTCAATTCCTCCTCACCGCTAGTTCCCTTTCAGACATTTGAGAGGTCTTGGCATATCCAAAATATAATCCATCATTATCCTTCATTTTTAACTCTTTTGCACTCTTCCCTATTTTTATGAGAGGCACCTTCATTCTTCTAGTGGTCTAAGTTCATAAACTTGGCTTTATTTTTGATTCCTTCCTCTACCTCATCCTACATATCCAATCAGAATAAACTTCTTGTGAAGATGGTAGTTCATTAATCGTATTTGTGCCCCCTCTGCTTAGCATAGTGCCTGGTACTCAGTAGGTGCTTAATAAATACAATTAACTTGCTGATTGAGTGTCTCTTCTGACTCCAGAAGTGCACAGTTCTTTCCATAATTCCTTAATGTCTCTACTAAGCTTTCTTTAAAATCCTAAGGAAAAGAAAATAGAAAAACAATAATAATGGTGCTAGAAAACAAATATTAAATTTATCCTAAGAAAGTCAGTGAAAAAAACTACCTTAGATAATTATTTGTCCCCTCTTTAGTTTTATATGTTCTCATATATGATTGATATTGTGTCTTTTGTGTTTTTCCTTGTCTAATTCTTTGTGACCCTATCTGAAGTTTTCTTGATAAAGATACTGGAGTGGTTTGCCATTTCCTTTTCCAGCTCATTTGACAGATGAGGAAAATGAGGCAATCAGAGTTCAGTGACTTGCCCAGAGTCACACAGCTACTAAGTGACTGAAGCCAGATTTGAATTCAAAAAGATGAATCTTCCTAATTCCAGACCTGGTGCTTCTATCCAGTGTATCATCCAACTTTTACATAGTGTTTCTATAAATACTCAAGTGTATCAGTAACCTCCTAATATATAAATATAGATAACAATGATGCAGATCATAGCTCATCCATCTTGCCTTTTACTTTTGTTCTCCCCTTAAGTTTTCCAGGTGTCATTCAGGAAGCCTTTTTTGATTTCTTTATGACATTGTGAAAATATTACTGAAGCACGTAGGCTGTCTAGTTGTCAGTCTTTGCAACACATATTTCAATGTATATAATTTCAGCATAGTGGACTTTTATATATATTTCTCTTTGATATCTGAAAATTTATGACATAAATTTGATAATCAGTTTTTTGATAAATGTGCAATTGGTTCAGAAAAAGCCTGAGATTAGTCAGATCTTAATATCACTCATTAGTTCTAATATCTTTACTGATTTTTTTATTAATATGTTTTCTGCCATTTCTTACAGCCAATTGGATACTTTGTAAATTTAAGATACCTAACAAATTTGGCTTCCTATAGCAGTGATGTAGTTTGAGTTTGGGGAATGAGGTAGATTTTTTTTTCACTTAACCTTTATTTTCTCTTCTCCTTTCCCCCCACTTTGCCACTGGAAAAGAATAAGAAGAACTTTTAAACAAATATATGCAGTTAAAGCAAAATAGATTCCTATATTGGCAGTGTCCAAATTTTGTTTGTCTTATTTTGTGTTTTTAGTCTGTCACTCTCCATCAGGAGGTGGTATAATTCATCATCCTTCCTTTGGAAACATAGTTGGTGATTGCATTCATAACAGTTTAAGAACTCAGTTGTCTGTTATTTTAGCATATATTATTTTGGAAGGGTTACCTGTTTTGTAGTCCGCACTAGTAGAATCAGTGAGGAAGCTTCATAGCTGGATCGGTATCAGCCAGTATACTTCCACTCTTATCTCATGAGAAAGAACTAAATTAATTCAAATAATATTGACATAATTTAAGATATATATGGCTGTTAACACTGTACTATTTAAGTAACTTAGAATACCAGTTATAGAAGTTGCTTTAGTATAATTTAAAGGGTACATAGTTATTCATGTATGAATTTAATTAACTTCATGTAGTTGAAATACCTATTTAAATGAGTTATAATGATGGTGATTGGCTGAATGCCAATGAGGGATTTGTTGGTATCATCAAGGGAAGTTTGGTTCTTTTTCATCTCTTAGGTTTGTTTGTTTTATTTTGTTTTGTTTTTTAATTAAAAGCTTATTTTTTTTTTACAAAACATATGAGTGATTAACATTCATATACCATGATTTATTCAGCCATTCTCCAATTGATGGGCATCCATTCAGTTTCCAGTTTCTAGACACTACAAAAAGGGCTGCCACAAACATTCTTGCACATGTGGGTCCCTTTCCCTCCTTTAAGATCTCTTTGGGATAAAAGCCCAATAGAAACACTGCTGGGTCAAAGGGTATGCACAGTTTGATAACTTTTTGAGCCTAGCTCCAAATTGCTCTCCAGAACAGTTGGATCCGTTCACAGTTCCACCAACAATGTATCCATGTCCCAGTTTTCCCACATCCCCTCCAACATTGGTCATTATCTTTTCCTGTCATCTTCGCCAATCTGTGTGTAGTGGTATCTCAGAGTTGTCTTAATTTGCATTTCTCTGATCAATAGTGATTTAGAGCACCTTTTCATGTGACTAGAATTGGGTTTGGTTTTTCAAGGGATCATATCTACTTGATTATTACCTGTTTCTGGAATTTAAATCTCCATGAGTCTAATAGCCTGAAAAATCAGCTAGTAATGAATGTATTATTTATTAAATAAATCCTTTGCAAGGGGAAGTTAGGTGGTGTAGTGGATAGGGCACTGGGGTTGGAAACATGAAAACTCATCATCCTAAGTTCAGATCTTCATTCAGATACAAACTAATTGTGTCTCTGGGAAAGTCACTTGATCCTGTTTGCCTCAGTTTCCTCATATGTTAAATGAGCTGGAGAAGAAAATGGCAGACCATTCCATTATTTTTGCCAATATCCCAAAATGAGATAGGTCATGAAGAGTTAGACATGACTGAACAACAACAAAATTGTGCTATATGGATTATGTAGACTTAAATCACCAGCCTAAAAGGATGCTTCTTGAAAATTTGAAATTATCTCAATAACTGAGACTGTTAATATGTATACTCAGGTGGTAGATTCTTTTAAGGACAAAAACAGTATCTTTTGTGTGTCCTATTATTAGGTCATATTAAATCCATGAATTAAATCCCTGTTTTATAGTTGACTATTCTTTATGATTTTCCTGGATCAGCCCTGGTTTTAAATTGTTTATCTTGATAAACAGTTGAAATACCCCAGAAATTCCAGTATTTCAGAAAATAAGTTAGTAACAGAAGCAGTATGGTACAGTAAATATTGTGTTGGGCTTGGAGTACCTGTAGCTCTGATTCATATCCTGCCTCTTAACACTTACTAGTTTTATATTATTGAACAAGTCATTTGACCATTCAACCTCAGTTTCTTTAATTATGAAATAAGGAAACAGGCGACAGGCATTATGTTTACTAAGTGACAGATATTTGTATTCCTGGAATGCAAAAAAAAAAAAAAAGAAAGAAAGAAAAAGGAAAGAGAGAGAGAGAAAGAAAATACAATCCCTGTCCTCAAAGAGTTACATTGTAATGGGGAAAAGACTGCATAAAAGCTGTTTGAGTTTGAGAAGATACCTAAATGGGGATTCTGTGGTAACTTGTGGAGAGTCTGAACCATAGCTAGAAGAGTATTAAATAGCATGATCAGCCTTAGCCTATCTCTAAAATCGAGACACCATCCCTAGGGTTCCCCCTTCCCCAAAGAAGGGGGCATGGCAGAGGTCTGTTACAGAAGGCTTCAGTTGTTCAGGAAAGTTCCAGGGTGAGAAGATAGCCTGAGTCACAGTGGCAAAGTCCTGGAGAGGCAGAAGCACAGGTGGAGAAGAGAAACAATAGCATCTCTCTCACAGGGTTGGAGTAAGATTGAATGGGAAAATATATATGTTTTGTCAGCTTTAAGGCAGTATATAAATGTAAGCTTTTATAACCACAATAAAAAATAATGCATGTTACAAAAGATTGGGAACTACCAGCTAAGGAATTACATAGTAACTTATGAGTATACTAATGGCTTTATGTGTGTGCATGTGTTGTATGCAGTTTTAGTATAGTTAGGGCAATAGGTTTTGACAATTTTTCTTTGTTCTTGGTTTTAAAGACCACAAATATAAAATTGCACTAATATAAAAACCAGCTCAATTGTGGTAACAGAGCAAAACTTACTAACTATGTAGCTCTTAGTTTTTGTTTGGGGGGAAAAAAGAACCCTAAGTCCCTAACGTAGTAATTACTGGCTTTCTGTGAGTACTTGGTGTAATGAATAATGGAAATTACTGAAAAGGAAATTTGTCTTGGATCCCTTGAATGTTATATGTAGGTTGGATATTTTGTAACTAGATTATCAACTACACAAGTTCGGGAATGCAAATAGCAAGCACCCAGTAAAAATCGGTTGAATATGTGTAATATATATAGTAAAGTTCCTTTCCTTACCTGCAAGTTACTCCTTCTGGGCCCTTTAAATAGTCTATGTACTCTGTAGTGTATGAGAGATCCAGTAATCTTAAAACAATGTTTGTTGGATAAATTTAGTGCTTGAAATAAGTAGAAAGTAGTGGCATTTGATATTTTTTCCTTCTCTCTGTTCTTCTTTGTAGATAAGATGCTCCAAGTCATTTGCAGTGCTCTTCAAAAGAAAAAGTTTTAATGCTCTACTCTTGCCATAATACCAAACATCTTTGATTTTTTTTGGTGCTGAAACACTGGAAGAATTGCACGTAGGCTCTAAGAGGAGAATCTGTCCCTTTTTAATTTTATCATTCTATGTGAATAGAACGGGTTTTCTGTCTTATTACCCACCCTATTTTAAAGCTGCTTCACCACTTTCTAAACTGCTTGATGAATCGGACCTTTTGCCAATGAGCCACACAGCCAATTCTTGCCAAGAGCGGGTTGAAAACTGTGCCGTGCATGTAGCAGGGATGGCACAAGAAGACAGCCATCGTGGTCAAGTGCCATCCACATTTTATCATGGTGCCAACCAGGAACTTGACTTGTCCACCAAAGTGTATAAAAGAGAATCAGGAAGCCCTTATTCTGTTTTAGTGGACACCAAAATGAGCAAACCACATCTTCACGAAACAGAAGAACAACCTTTTTTCAGGGAAACCAGATCAGTGGCTGAAGTCCGTGCAGTTAAAGAAGATCAGGAGAATTCTGATGACATGGAAGAAGAAGAAGAAGTAACTTATAAAAGGGAACAGATTATAGTAGAGGTAAACCTTAACAACCAAACATTAAACGTATCTAAAGGGGAAAAAGGTGTTTCCTCTCAGTCCAAAGAGACTCCAGTTCTTAAAACCAGCAGTGAGGAGGAAGACGAAGAAAGTGAGGAAGAGGCCACTGATGATAGTAATGACTATGAAGAGAATGAACGGCAAAAGAAAAAGGAGAAGAGAGTGGAGAAAGTCAGTGTTGCACAAAGGAGAACAAGGAGAGCTGCATCAGTTGCCGCAGCGACCACTTCCCCTACACCCAGAACAACCAGAGGCCGGAGGAAAAGTGTAGAACCTCCCAAGCGTAAGAAGAGGGCTGCAAAAGAGCCAAAGGCACCAGTGCATAAAGCTAAGTGTGAAGAGAAAGAGACTTTGACTTGTGAAAAGTGTCCCAGAGTGTTTAATACGCGCTGGTATCTGGAGAAGCACATGAATGTCACTCATAGGCGCATGCAGATTTGTGACAAATGTGGCAAGAAGTTTGTCCTGGAAAGTGAGCTATCTCTTCATCAGCAAACAGACTGTGAAAAAAACATCCAGGTAGGTTTGGTTAACAAGAAGGCAGCCCTAGAGCAATACTTAGTTCCCCCTATTTCTCTGATATATGCTCAAGAGAATAAAAAATAAAGACTAGAGTAGTTTTCAGCAGTTATATATTTAATCTTTCAGCACTAGGATCTCATATTTTAGAGTCAAAACTTTAAATATAAACTGACTCCAAAATTTGGAAGAGTGAGAAGAAAGCTACTTTGTAAGAAATTCTCTAATTTCGTTCTTAGCTGGCACCTTTTTAAATCAGGTGCATTTTCTTTTAATGTATAATTATAAGTTAACACAAAAAATTGAGGATCTTAAAGGCTTAGAGGTCATAGGGAATATCAGGTAGATGGAAAGAAAGAGGGAGAGGGTGTCATTTGGGTGCAGCAGAGGGAGTAACATCCTTAATGACTTCAGATAAGTGAAAGTAAAAAAGATTTCCAGGAATGAGCTTGCTTTCACCTATGGAGGGCTAATAAGTATAAAATTGAAAAACTAAGCCCATGAGAATAGCTAAACTTTAAAGGCTGAGTTGACTGAAAAATGTTACAATCTTCTTACATAAAGTTTCAGTACAGTGTCATTAATCAGTAAGTAATGAAACTATGCATGACAGATTAATGAATCTTAATAGATTATTATAGCAGGATTGAGAAGTGTTCTGATTAATAACGTTGGATTCCTTTATATATATATATATGCTAATGAATATTCACTGAAAACTAAACCTGTTTTAAAGATTATTGCTTTTTGGGATGTAAAAGTAGAAATATTTTAAAGTTTTTAAGAGAGTGAATTTATTTTTCTGGAAAGCCTTTGATATCAATTGCTAATAGGTAAGAGCTTTCTGTCTTCAGCCCCACTTCTTAACCTCCAACAGTTGAAATCTTTGCTTTACTTTATTTTTATGTGATTTAAAAATTTTTTGTTATCTTTGGTCTTTTCATCACCTTCATTTCTGAATATATTCCTACCCCATTCAGTGACCCATCCCTTATAACAAAGGATAGAAAAGAGGGGGGGAGGAATTTGTTTCTCTTTTGAGAGAGAATAGTGTTCTGACTTTTTAAATTTGAATTATCCCAACCAAAGGTAATGCTGCACAATGCTGCACCCTAGGGGTAAAATTGAAGTCCTGTAACCACTGGTTTCTGATTAGTGTTGAAAATTATCATGATCTTCAAAAGTATCTTTCATTCTTTTGGCTTACATTAAATTTCCGGAAAGTATAGTTTAGAAGCAGATACCAAGGAAATCCTTTTTTAAAAAATTGTCACCTTGGTAAATATTAATTGTGCATGCAAACATATTTGTAGGTCTTCATAAACAACATTTGTTAGGAAAAAAACCTTGTGTTTCACTCTCACTTTGTTCTCACTTTTAGAAACTTAGTGTTTCTAGTAATATGAGAGATGATAAAAAAATCATAATGACTTGTATATAGAGTGGTATATTGTTTTTTTCCACAGAAGTCTATTGGGTAAGTTGTAGCTTTTCTTAGAGCAATATATTGGCTCCTATAGATGTTTCTTATTAACTCTGCCCAGACTTGTTTTTGATGAGAGCTGATATTTTTTAATTCAAGTGCTAGCATGATTATTGTGTGTTTGTACCCTGGATCTTAATGATTCCTGAGAATTTTCTGGACCTGATCTCTTTTACCAGAAGCATTTTTTTCCTACTTAATATGTCCGTAGGAAAGATTGTAGGAAATGTCTGTATTTGGAAAGCTCACCATTGAATTCAGTGGTAACTCAAATGCCAAAAGACAAGCTAGTGCAAGGATAGTACTGCAACGAGAGATCTAAAATTTATATTGGAAAATGACTGTTGTAGTTTACATTGATGAGTTTATACCAAATTGTGTCAAAGGGTAGCATTCAATACATATTAGTTCTGATGGAAAAAGTCTATATATTGCGAGTTTTAAATTAATCCAGTTTGATGAAGTAGAATAGTGGCATTGTTATTCAGTATACATTATGAGGGGTTTTATTTTTCTCCATAATATATTTATTACCCTAATTATGCTCTCTTTAGGCTGTTAATAAAAGTAGTTTGAATCCTTTCAGCATAGTCCAACTGGACTTGCAAAGAAAGTAACACAAAAGCATGTTGAGAGCCCAGAAAACTCTAGTTGCTGTGGATAGTGGACAGTTTGCATATTAAGGATTTGGAGTTCCTTTAGCAAGAGCTATACCACTAATAAGATACTAGCCAGACAATAGATATTTCAATGCAAGGACAACTCCTTAATTCTTCTTGCTTTAATTTTTGTTGTTGTTGTTGTTGAGTTGTTTCAGTCCTATCTGACTCTTCTGGAGAAGGAAATGGCAAACCACTCCAGTATCTTTGCCAATAAAACCCCAAATGGGGTTCACAAAGAATTGTCTTAATTTAGTTGTAATTAATAAATCTCCCAAAATGTATCTGAATGATGATACTCAGTAAATAGAAAATAGAGAGTATTTAGTGTTTGGGAGAAATTCAGTTAGGACCTTAGCTCCATCAGAAATTGGGTTTCTCTGGATTTGTGGCTTCTTCCATGAATTAAAAACTCAAATGTTCCTTCTGCCAGCAGGCAAATGCAGCTTCTTGTGAGCTGTAAAATTAAGTTTCTTTCTGTTTATCCCACTTAAATAGTGCGTTTCCTGTAACAAATCATTCAAGAAGCTCTGGTCCCTTCATGAACATATCAAGATTGTCCATGGATATGCAGAAAAGAAATTTTCCTGTGAGATTTGTGAGAAGAAGTTCTACACCATGGCTCATGTGCGGAAGCACATGGTTGGTGAGTTCTTCCTGCCACTACTTCTGTCCTCTTTATCCTCTTATGCTTGTAATTTTCCTTGTTTACAAGACTTTTCTTTCTGCCCATCATGGACCAAGATTGGAAAAGCTGCCTTTTTTCAATCATCCTTGACTTACTGAAACTAAATGAAAAAAGTCTTGAATCCTATAAGCATCAAATAATAGCTCTTTTTTAAAAAAAATCTTGATTTCTTTTGTTTTCATATCACCTTCATTTCCAAATATATAAAAAAATTGAGAAGGAAAAGAAGCAACAAAATTAACCAATACTTCAGCTGAGTCTGACATGTATGCACTGCTCACATCAGTAGTTACTCACTAGAGAAAAGGTATATTTCCTCTCATCTCTTCTTTGGAACTAAGCTTGGTCACTATAACGACAGTTGAGTTTCTTTTTGTTGTTCTTTCCACTCACATTGTTGTAGTCATTGTGTATATTGTTTTCCTTGTTCTACTTCACTTTGTATCAGTTCATATAAGTCTTGCCAGTCTATAAATATTTTTAGTGGAAAATGGGACTTTTCTTTCTACCTTTGACCTCATCACTGCACTGAGATCTTTGGGTCAGAGGTATGGATATTTTAGTGACTTTCTTAGCATAATTACACAATGCTTTCCAGAATGGTTGGACCAGTTTATTAATGTGCCTTACTTTCCTCAGCCCTTCTAACATTAACTATTCATATCTTTTGTCATCTTTGCCAATTTGCTGTGAGGTGAAACCTTAAAGTTGTTTTAATTTTCATTTCTCTTATTAGTGATTGAGAGCAGTCTTTCATATGATTCTTATTTCATAAGAATATGTTAATATTCTTAAGACCTATTTGTATTCTTTGACCACTTTATCTATTGTGGAATAACAGTCTTATGCATTTGTATTAGGTCCCTATATAGCTTAGGCATAAATTCCTTACCAGGGATGTTTGACATGAATATTTATTTCCCAGTCAGTAGCTTCACTTCTAATCCTAGTAGCACTAATTTTTTTACTGCAAAAACTTTTCAATGCCATGTTATTGAAATTATCTATTTTATCTTTTTATCTGATTGCATCTCTCCTTTGTGTGATAAGACTTGTCCCCTAGCTATAGTTGTGAAGATACCTGATCTATTTCTCTTCTAATTTTTCTATGGTGTGACCTTGAATATTTAGTTTACCTGGCAGCACTTCTTTTATGATATGGTTCTCCCCTTTCCTGCTTCCCTATCTCCCCTTTTAAGTATCATTTGTTCTCCTACTCGGGATATTGCCATTAATGTTTAAAAAATAATTCAAGAAATGGGAATATAATTTTATAATAGAACATGTTTTTCCCACATGATATTTTGGCTGAACTTAGTATTCTAAGTATAAATGCATTCTGTGTTGCAGCACATACAAAAGATATGCCATTTACATGTGAAACCTGTGGAAAGTCATTCAAACGCAGTATGTCACTCAAAGTGCATTCCCTGCAGCATTCTGGAGAGAAGCCCTTCAGATGTGAGGTGAGGAAATTGCCATTATGTTAAAGAAAGAAGGTAGTAACTTTGGGATAATTGGCAGTATTTCTTGAGAAAAAGATATATAGCTCAGTGCAAAACTTAATGTTTCTACAAAACCTTAAGAAAAACACCCTAGACAATATGTTTAATCGAATTTGATTATTTGAATAAGACTCTTGTGTCTTTGGGGGGGGGGTTGTCTATATAACTTAAAATTTTGTTTTTAACATACTGTTATTGAGATTCTTGGATTAGGTCTATGTTTAGGAGATGATGCCATTGCCACTTTTATTAGTTTATGTCAAGTTATATTTCTTCCTTCAACAGCAGAGCTTGGTTCAATACATCAAACTTAACATATAAGGATTTTTTTCCTCCTTTGTTCATTAGTAATTCACTTACAAAGCAAAGTAAGAGATACCAAAGCATTCCCATTTTGATAGCTTAGTCTCAGAGAAATGTTAGGGTTTGCTGAGATGGACAAGTTTTTGTTATATACTACTGCTCAAGTATAGCTATTATACCCATCATCCAGTATGATCTAAGATTCTCTCTGCTATGTCTGCTACAGAACTGTGATGAAAGGTTTCAATACAAGTATCAACTTCGCTCCCACATGAGCATCCACATTGGACACAAACAGTTCATGTGTCAGTGGTGTGGCAAGGACTTCAACATGAAACAGTACTTCGATGAGCACATGAAAACACACACTGGTAAGGACTTCTTGAGAAAGGTACAAATACCTTGTATTCATGTTTTATGTTTTTTGTGATCTTATGGATAGGAATGGGATAGCTACCTGTTTAATTCTGAATCAGAAATATGTATCATACCACATATAACTCTTTGGTAAACAAAACTGATATAAAAAAGAATAATTTAGGGTCAGCTAGGTGGCACAGTGGATAGAGCACTAGCCCTGAAGTCAGGAGTACCTGGGTTCAACTCTGGCCTCAGACACTTAACACTTCCTAGCTGTGTGACCCTGGGCAAGTCACTTAGCCCCAAATGCCTCAGCAAAAAATAAAAAGAAAGGAAGGAAGGAAGGAAGGAAGGAAGGAAGGAAGGAAGGAAGGAAGGAAGGAAGGAAGGAAGGAAGGAAAAAACTAATTTGTAAATTAGAATATTAGGATATGATTATTCATTTGAAAGAAGAATTTGATTTATTGAAGTAATCTCACTAGAATTCTTTTAAATAATGAACTCTTGTAATAATCAAAATTATGTTTTCACACAACTTTTCGGGAACATATCTATTAAGTAAAATGAAGTACAGCTACATTGGTTTTAAAAGTCAGTTTATATGTTTATAAAAGTATATGGATAGCTTAGTATTTGAAAACATTTATAGCATTTACTTGAACTGGGTATTCTGTGAGCAGATTAATATCCACAGATGTGATTCCTTTCTTCCCTCCTATAAAAATCCTCAGATTATCATATAATCCCTATTATTTTGTCTTAATCTTTATTTTTTCCATTTAAGTGTGGGCTCTTTTTAGCCCATATTGAGCAATGGTTTACTATTTATTTGCAAATTACTAGTTTTCTCAGTTAAATCCAGTTGTCACACATACATTTATTCAGTAGAATGATAGCTCCAGGACGTTAAGTTATTTTAAAGGATTTCTTGTCTTTAGGCAAGTAAATATCTATATGGAAAGGAGGGAGAAGAAGGGAAGGAAGCTCTGGGATGATTTGGCTTAATTTCTGAACTAAACAGAGTTGGCCAGAGAAATATTTACTTTTGGGTATAGTATTGTGGCTATACATGGTGTGCTAAAGTCTTAGTGTAAGTTTATTAAGGCTTGGTTTTACTTGGCTTATTTAAGTTTATTAAAGCTTAATTATTAAAAACTTTTGGGATAGCTTGTATTATTATGAAAAGATCCTGTGAAAGTTTAGTAAGTGGTTGCAGAACCATGAACCATTCTTAGCTAGCCAAATAGCATTTCAGAGTATGGGTGACATTCTGAGGCCTATACTTTCAGCTAAAGAGCAAAATATAGCAGTTAACCTGATGCTCATTTTAAAACTTATTGATTTTTCCCCCCTCTCCATCTATCCAACGGTCCCAGTTTTCATAGATTTTGTTCTACCAGGAGAGACAACATGTACAAACATAAATATTTACAAAATAAATGCAAGTTTTGAGAGACAGGAGACTAACAGCAGGGATCATGAAAGATTTCATGTAAATGATGTTATGTGAGCTAAGTTTTGAAAAAACTATGAATTCTAAGAGATTGAAGTGAGAAAGGAGTACATTTCAGGCATGTTGGATTGTCGATTGAAAGGCATGTTTACTCGAAATGGTGTGTTTTGTGAAGAATAGCAAGTAGGCCATTTTGACCAGACCGTAGAAAATAGGAAGTAATGTGTAATGAGGCTAGAAAAATAGTAAGAACCGGGTTGAACAGGGCTTTGCAGACAAGAGAAGAAATAACAGGGAGCTAATAAAGTTTATCAGGTAGAGAAGTGACATTGATCAGAGCTTAGTTGTAGGAAAAACATCTCTGTTGTCCATTCCCTTATGTTTTGTTACCTCATCTGTCAATTTCTTCACTATGCTTTACCAAAATCTCTCACAATTTAATCAGTCAACAAATATTTACTGAGTAAAGAATATTTAGATGGTGCCTGGACATTATGGGGAAAATAAAAGATAGAAAAGTTCTTCTCTCATATCCTGTCTTTTCCAACCTTAATCTTATCTTGTTGGAAAGACAAGACAAATTTACATGAAATTATTCCAAGTATTACATGATAATACAGATAAGGAAGGAATAATTGGCGGAGCCTTCATATAAAAGGTGGCATTAAAATTGGGACTTCAAAAATGAGTAGAATGAGGATTATCAAATTGAGAATTGGAGCATTCCAGAGAAAGGGAAGAATATAAGTGAGAGCAAGAAGATAAGGATAGTGATGATGGCCAGAATGGAAAGTAGTGAGAAATAATGATGGATTGATAGGACAGAGACTTTTATTGAACTCTTTAAAGTAAAGAGTTAGATTACAAAAAGAAATTGCTGAACTAGTTAACCTGTTACGGCTCCTTCCAGATTTTACATCTTGAGAGCCTAAGATAAATTAGAATTCAAAGTAACATAATGAAAATGACAATTTTCAGAAAGATCATTGGAATTGGAGGGGGAAGGTCTATAATTGAGGAGGAAGCTACTCTGATAATCCAGGAATTAAAGAAGTAAGGGTCCAGAGAGTATCAATAGAAATAAGAAAGTATTAATATAAGAGATCTTTTGAAGGAAAATGACAAGATTTGATGTACAAACTGACTAGATATATAAATAATTTATACACACGTGCGCGCGCGCACACACACAGAGTAAAGGCATGGTTGTGTCAGAGATACCTAAGAAGGGAACCTGAGCAACTGGAAGAATGATGGTGGACAAATGGAAACATTTGAAGGGGGTATTGGTTATAGAGGAAGATGATGAGCCTGAGTTTTGTATATGTGAATTTGAAATGGGAGGCTATCAAAGTGATAATGCCCAGCCAAAAATAAAAGATATGAGAATGGAGCTGAAATGAAATTTATATTTGAAATTTATTGGGGAAGGATTCTGGGAAGATGGCAGAGTAGGTCAGTAAATTTTAAGCTCTTCGGATTTCCCCCCACAAACAGAACAGATTTGTGCCTAAGAGAGTATAGATTGGTGAAAAATCAAAACTTGAGGCAGAATAGAGGTCCTCCTGGAACAACCCAAGAAAATTCAAAGAAAGATCCCAAGCCAGAGATTAACTCAGGTGAAGTGCAAACACTTCAGGCTAGCTCCCCAGAAACACCAAGTGGGGAACCCTGGGGCTAGAGAAGTTTGGCTGGAGCCTCAGCAGGAACAATAGAAATTTTCACCTTCCAGACTATAAGAGTTTGGGGTCTGAGTCGGGGAAGACTGAGGGAACCTTTGGCTGATTAAAAATGCCAGACCCAGCTGTGCTACAAAGACAAGAGTCTGGGCAAGAAAGAGTCAGTGCACCCGTGAGTGCAAAAGCAGGATGGGGCCGGCATTGTAGGAAGGTGAAGCTTTTAATTTGGGGTTCCAGGTCAGAGGGGAGAGCTGAAGTGAAGCTAGAGGAACACTTCTGTCACCCCACAATTAGAGTTGCTCACACTAATGCTTCTGATTAAAAAAAAAAAAATGAACCAGCAAAGAAGAAAGAACCCAACCATAGAAAGTTATTACTATGGAAATAGAGAAGACCGAGGTTCATCCTCAGAGGAAAATACTGAAGTAAAAACAACAACAACAAAACTTCTACCCCAGAGAATAATGTTAAATGATTCCCTGCCCTGAGAGAATTTTAAAAATAATTTTAAAATCAAATGAGAGACATTGAGGGGGAAAAAAAAACAAGAAAAACAGGAAGATCATGGGGAAAGTTAACCAACTAGAAAAAGAAATAGTCTATTTTTTTATTAAAACTTTTTATTTGAAAACATATGTATGGGTAATTCTTCAACATTGACTCTTACAAAGCTTTCTGTTACAAATTTTTCCCCCCTAGTCCCCACCCCTCCCCTAGATGGCAGGAAATCCACTACATGTTAATTATGTTAAAATACTTGACAAATCGAATATATGTATACTTAGAGGAAAATCTTTTTAAAAAATAATAATAGCTTTTTATTTTTCAATATACATTTTTCAATGCAATATGTATTTTTCAATATACATGTAATATACATTCACCCCTATAAAACTTTGTGTCCCAAATTTTTCTCTCTCTTTCCCTCCCCTTCCCCAGACAGCAAGCAATCCAATATAGATTAAACTATGTGCACTTCTTCTAATCATATTTCCACATTTGCCATATCATACAAGAAAAATAACATCAAAAAGAAAGCAACAACAAAGGTGAAATTACTATGCTTTGATCCACATCAGTTGCCATAGTTCTCTCTCTGGATGCAAATGGCACTTTCCATCACAAGTCTGTTGGAATTATCTTGAATCACCTTATTCTTGAAAAGAGTTAAGCCTATCACAATTGATCATCACATAACCTTGTTATTGCAAGATACAGAGTCTAAAAGACTAAAATAACTCTTTGAAAATTAGAATCAGACAAGGGAAAGTCAGTGAAGTTATAAGAGGCCAAAAAATAACAAGAGTATTAAAAAAATGAAAAAATAAAACAGAATATGAAACATAAGAAAAACAACAGATGTGGAGAATAGGTGAAGAAGAGCAAATATAAGAATGATTGGACTACCTGAAAGCTATGACCAAAAAAGAACTTTGACACAATAATGCAAGAAATAATCCAAGAAAATTGTCCTGAAGTGATAGAACATGAGGGGAAAGTAGAAATAGGGAAAAAATCCACCAATCACTATCTCAAGGAGATCTTTTATGGAAAATACATAGGAATATTATTGCCAAATTTAAAAATCCCTAAATCAAAGAGAAAATTTTATAAGAAATAAGAAGAAAAAAAAAAACAATTCAAATACATTGGAACTACAATTGAAATTGTGCAAGACTTAGCAGCAGCCACAATAAAAGACTGTTGGAATCATATATACCAGCAATCAAAAGAACTAGGCCTATAGCCAAAAATATCATATCTAGCTAAATTATCCATAATATTGAATTTTTTTTTAAAAAAAGGACATTCAGTGAACTTGCAGATTTTCAAGACTCAACCAAAACCGAACTCAGTAGAAAATTTAACATTTAAGAGCCAATATCAAAGATCAATTTCAAGGAACTTAACATGAACAAAATACATGGAAATGTATCCTCTATGTTGAATATTGACATCAGCAATTTGGTAGCTCAAAAGAAAGATTAGGGCAGGACTGAATATATGGTCTGACTCTAAAAAGTAAAACCACCTAGAAAAAGGTAGAGTAATTGTATTATACAAATGAAGAATAGACATGGAGGCATCAATGGGAAGAGGAAGGCTCATAGTTCTGACAGCCTATTCACATCAGGAATAGGTTAAATAGGCAATGCTACATATATCATGAAGGGCATAACACCTTTCAAAATCTATAAAGAAATAAGGGGAGAGGATGAGCAAAGGGGGAAACAAGGGATGGGAGAACAAGACAAGGGAGGGATCTTTGCATAGGTGAAGGGAAGTTAAGTAATAGCAAGGCAAATTAATGAGCAGAATTAAAACAGAAGAGTTAGCAGAGATAGGAAAGAAGAGATATAGCAAACATAACAACAGGAATTAGGAGTATAACTTAGTAGGGAAAAAAGTACAGATAGTAATCATTGATGTTAGATAAAAGTCAAACTTAAAGATTCAGTCAAGAGAGAAATCTGCATTGAAATCTGCATTGTATGTCAGCCATACTAATTGTTTTAGAGGCATGTTCATAGATGGATAAATGTGTGTACATGTGTGTGTGTGTCTGAATATATGTAGATATTTGTGCATGTTGCTTTATGTATATGTGTGTATATGTGAGTGGATCTGTGGGTGGGTGTGAATGTATATGTGTGTGTGTATATGTGTGTGTGTGTGTATGGGAGCAGGTACGTGTGTGTGTGTGTATGTATCTCTTTGTGTATGTATAAATATATCTGGGCTTAACTATAGCTTTATAGCCTATTTGGGGGAGGTAGAGGGATGAAAGGGGAAAAAAAGAATAAAGAAAAAAAAGTGTGCCGCAGAGAACAAAAGAACAACCCACAAGGAAGCAAAGAAAAGATGGGCACTCATGAACATCATTTCTTTCACTATTATATATCCTTTCTTGAACTGGTAATTTATTGTTACATATTTTTAATTTTTCCTGATCTGCTGAATTTTGTTTTATTCTCTTTTTCCATTTTTCTTTTTTCTATTCTGTTTTAATTTTTAAAAAGAGAGAGAAAGTTATCATCATAGCAGTGGCAATCAAAGTCATGAAAATGTTTAAGCGATATCAGGGGAGAGATTTCAAGAAAGACCAAGAACTCAGAGAGAAAAAGAATCAGTAAAGGCAAAAAGATAGTGAGAGGAAAAAACCAGGGTAGTATAATTTCTAAAGTAAAAAGATGGTTTTGTAGAAAGAGAATATTGGTGATTATTTTAAATATAATAGAGAGGTAAATTAAAATGAGAACAGAGGAACAAGAACATGAATTGGTCAAAAAGGAAGTCACTAATGACCTTAAAGAGAACATATTCAGGAACTTTATAAGCCAAATTACTAGGGTTAAAGAGGGATTCTTTAGGGCAGCTAGGTGATACAATGAATAGAGTTCAGGACCTGGAGTCAGAACCACTGAATTCAAATCCAGCCTCAAACATCAGCTGTGTGGCTCTGGGCAAGTCACTTAACCTTGCTTGCCTTAATTTCCTCATCTGGGCAAACCATGCCAGTATCAAAAAAGTGTCAGAAACAACTGAAAACAACTAAACAACTAAAAAAAAGAGGGATTACTTAGTGATGAAAATAGAGATATTAACTATAATCCACCCATTTAAAGATTTTAGCAGTAAAAGGGGAGAGAAATTGAATAATATAGAGACAATGGGAGTTTTTTTCCTTTTTATTTTTTTAAAGATTTCCCCCCCCCCAAAAAAAAAATGGAGACCTGTGCATATTTGAAGTGTTGGGAAAAGAATTCCTGGAGAAGAAAAATTGAAGATATTGGGAAGGGAGTAAATACATGTGAAAGTTCTTTTCCAGTATAGAACAGGAGCAATGTGGTTAGCTTTGTAGAAAGAGTCTTCTCTTTTAGAAATGGGGAGGGGGGGAGATGAGATAGTATAAATGTAGAGAGTATGCTGAGTTGAGCATATTACACAGGCCTGAACATTGAATGGTATGAATCTCAGTGAAATGAACAAGATTTTCTGAGGGTATAGATTGAGGGAAATAAATGATTATAAATGAAGTTTAGGAACTTGGGAAAAGTGGAGACAGAATAAAATAATCATTGAGAGAAATTCCTCGAAGAATCAGCCAGCAATGAATTAAATAAACAACTGTTGAATATTGGCAAAAAATCAGTTCAACAATTTGGAGCTATGCTCAAAAAGTTATCAAACTGTGCATACCCTTTGACCCAGCAGCATTTCTATTGGGCTTATATCCCAAAGAAATCATAAAGGAAGGAAAAGGCCCCACATGTGCAAGAATCTTTGTGGCAGCCCTTTTTGTAGTGGCTAGAAACTGGAAATTGAATAGATGCCCTTCAATTGGAGAATGGCTGAATAAATTATGGTATATGAATGTTATGGAATATTATTGTTCTGTAAGAAATGACCAGCAAGATGATTTCAGAGAGGCCTGGAGAGACTTACATGAACTGATGCTGAGTGAAATGAGCAGAACCAGGAGATCGTTATACACGGCAACAACAGTACTATATGACGATCAATTCTGATGGACATGGCTCTCTTCAACAATGAAATGTTTCAAACCACCTCCAACTGTTCACTGAAGAAAGCCATATACACCCAGAGAGAGGGATGTGAAATGTGGACCACAACATAACATTCTCATACTCCTTGATTGATGTTTGCTTACATTGTGTTTCCTTTATCTGATATATCGTTTGTGTAGACAAGATTTTTCTTGCACAACAATGACAAGTTTGGAAATATGTATACATATATTCGATTTGCCAATATTTTAACATAATTAACATGTAGTGGATATCCTGCCATCTAGGGGAGGGGTGGGGAGTTGGGGGAAAAATTTGTAACGGAAAGCTATGTAAGGGTTATTGTTGAAGAATTACCCACACATATGTTATGCAAATAAAATTAAAAAAATAAAATTTAAAAAAAAAAAGAAAAAATAATTAGTTCAAATCTAATTCATAAATTTGAGGTGAACCAGTTATTCAGTGGTGTATCTTTCTCTTAATAAAGCTTGGAAATCCAGAATGGAGAAAGAGATACAGTGAAGTTGATCTAGTTTTGAATATTGGTACAGTGGAAGATCCCAAGGATTTGGGAATCTGAGGGGGACACTATATTGGTTTAAGAAACATTGATTGAATACCTTTGTGAAAAGTCATTGTGGTCATGAAATCCAGGTTGGGTAAGAAATCTAGTATAGTTAGGTTGATATAAAAAAAGCTAATGGACTTGGAAGAAGGAGTTGATTGATCAAAGGCTCAGATATAGACAAAGACTAAGTTAAGGAGGAAATAGTACTATATAATCACAACTATATTTCTTTTATGGTGAGGGTGAGGAGGTAAAAGAAAAAAAAGATAAGAAACAGATCTGGGTAAAAGGAAGTTTGGTCAGAGTAGAATAATACTTCTACAAGGCACAGTGAAAGGGACTAGTAATCAAGAGGACTGATTGCAGAGATAAAAATGTGTGTGATTGAGTTGGATGGATTTGTCAGTTAAGGCAGTAGGAATGAAAGATGATATTTTAGAGTAGCAGGTATAGAGAAAAAGAATGAAATAAGCAGTTAAATGAGAGAAGGGAAACACATAGAATTGAAGGGACTTTGGATCATCTAATCCAACTCCCTCATTTTACAGATGAGGTCATTGGGCAATCAAGTGGGCCCAGTGGCTCGAGTACTGGATCTGGAGGTAGGCTGTGTGATCCTGGACAAGTCACTTAACCTCGGCTTCAGTTTTCTCATCTATGAAATAGAGCTAATAATAGAATTGTAGTGATGATAAAATGTGATAATATGTAGTATGTTCTGCAAGCCTTCAGTTATAAATTATTGTTGATTATTATCATCATCAAAGACCATAAAGGTTTATTGACTCACCTACAGTTACGCAGGGAGTAAAGGCAGAACAAAGTATTCTCACGCACCCATTCCACCAAGGCTAGTTTTCACATGCTTGGGATATAGTGAGGTAAGGAACTCATTGTAGAGTTTGAGACCCCCTAATTAACCCTCAGCCTGGTTTAGCCTGTCAAAACAGTGTACTGGCTTGTGACCACTGCTCATGCTACATCTTCTTGGGCCCAAGGGTGAAAATTAAGTGCATCAGTTCAAAAGGTGGAAAGCAGCCCTATAAAGAAAGGGCTCAGGGCACTCATCAGAGACGGTGCTGTGCTCTTATGAGCTAAGCAGAATTGAATTAGCTCAGAAGAAATGTGAAATACACAACCGTAGAGACTCTACCCCAAATGTTCATGGTGACTATTTGTGTCCGACCTGTGATATACCATTCTGAGCTCGTCTGATTAGACATACTGCAGCTCGATTCTAACATCATGATGTCATTTTGGTCCTCTTGGAGAACAAAGAACAACAACCAATCAAAGGCACAATTTGAATTCATTTAAACACAGGTCTTCGGACTTTAGATCCAGTGAAGCTGAAGGGAGAAGAAAAGGAATAGATTTCAGTTAAATTGGAAAGTCCAGCTGCTTGTGTGAAGTCTGTATTGCTTTTAAAGTCCAAAATTCGGGAGTAGAGAGTCATGTGCTGAGTATTATGTGAGGAAATACAATAGGAGGCAAAGTTTTTCTGTAGAAAATTCTCTATTAAAACTTGTGAAACCTCAATTACATTTGCTTTAGATAACAACTAGAAACTATTAGAAGTGTACTAAGAACTAGGACAGGAAGGAGTTAATCGTTACAATAAAGTTCAGTAAAACATTAAAATACCTTTGCCAGAAAGCATTAGAGCAACATATCAAAGACTACTACATTAGTGATTTCTTTTACGTAAGGGATCTGATACCTTGGACATAAGTTTTATTTTATTTTTAATTGCTCTATTGTCATTATTCCCAAATTTGGAGGTTTATGATTATACTAGCATATAGTTTGGCATATTTTGATAAGGTAGAACTTTATTTTGTTTTTAATGAGGAAATGTTGCTTGTACAGAATACTCACAGATGCAGTTTAGTGTATTCATTGGTTTTTGTCTCTTTGTCACCTCAGGAGAGAAACCTTTTATCTGTGAAATCTGTGGCAAAAGCTTCACCAGCCGCCCAAATATGAAGAGGCACCGCAGAACTCACACAGGCGAGAAGCCCTATCCATGTGATGTGTGTGGCCAGCGGTTTCGCTTCTCCAACATGCTCAAGGCTCACAAGGAGAAGTGTTTTAGGGTTACCAGCCCTGTGAACATCCCGCCTGCTGTCCAGATCCCACTTACAACTTCCCCAGCCACCCCGGTTCCTTCCATTGTGAACACACCCACAACCCCTACCCCACCAATCAATATGAATCCAGTAAGCACTCTTCCCCCACGGCCCATCCCCCATTCCTTTTCACATCTTCACATTCACCCACATCATCCTCATCACCTCCCCATCCCTCCAGTCCCTCATTTACCCCCACCTCCAGCTCTCTTTAAGAGTGAGCCTTTAAATCATAGAGGCCAGAGTGAGGACAACTTTCTGCGACACCTGGCAGAGAAGAACAGTTCAGCACATCATTAACAAATATCTTCTTCAATCTATTGTCCCTTGGGTATGTGTCCGCTTGAGAGTCTGCAGAGTGGGAATAATAAGATGGTCTGTAGCTCTATCCCACTCCCTCTTAGCCTCCAGCAAAAGAGCCTTGTATTGGCTTGGTATACCAGCAGATCCAAGTGAATTGAATGAGAAGACTACCTTTGGCTCATAGAGGAGAGAAGGATCATCGTTAACCAGGGGAGCCAATGGAACTAAAGCCCAATATGCTTCCTTTTTATTCATGACTTTTATAAATTTCAAATATTGAGACTTGTGGAATTTTATAATTTCATATCAGCTGATGAGGTATGCTTGCTTTTATATCCTGGACTTCTCCTCAAAGAGGGGATAGGCCTGGTTTCCTTTTACTAATCGGGAAGGCTGTGAGATTAATCCAGAGCATTAATTGTATCACTGTGTATTGTAACAAATTCTTTTCAGCTTTTGATGCCAGCAACAGAGGTGAGCTGGCTACATATCACAGTATATCAAGCATTATAAAGAAAAACAAAAATTTCTTGTTTGTGTAGCTCTCTCCTAACACACTCTTTATTTTACTACAGAAATTATTTTAGAGTTTTTGTATAGACCTCTTTAGTAGTTACCTGTTTCTAAATGAAATGTATTTCAATAAGCGATGTAATTTTTTTCAGTGTAGCTGGACCTATGTTGTAAAATAGAAAAATTTTTATAATCATCAAAATGTGATTCTTAAAGATGCATATAACTTCTATAGTTAAAAGTTATCCTTACATCCGTACTACTCAAAGGTGCTTCAGAGACTAAATATATCTGAGAAGGTCTCCAGGCCAGATTGCTGCAAAAATTATGTTTTGCTTTCAGAACTTGTTATAAGTTATTTGGTAGTTTTAAAATCTCCACTTCCCACCCAAGTGTCTCTTAGGCTCACAAGACATGCTCCTTTACTTGAGGGTGGAGTATTATATGAAATGCTTTGAAAAGAATGGGTCTCTTTCCAGGGAAAACACCGAAGAGCATATATGTGTGTGCACACACATGCACTTGTACACACACACACACACGTTTTGAAAACGTGAGAAAAGTTGCTCAACACCTAGAAAAGGGCAGGGAGTGGAGGTTTGTCTCATGTCAGTCATGGCTGTTCCTCATTCTCATGAGGAATAATGTTCGTGTTTAACTTTTATGATATGATTATTTGAGTCTCATATCATGTGCTGCTTGTTTTCAGGTTGCTTTCTTTTTCTGGAGTTGTTAGGAGAAGGAAAAATATGAAACACGAATCACAAACATGATATTGCTGATAGAGGTTAAGGAGGCGTTTAGATGAGAACATGAGCTGGTCATATGATTGAAAATGTCTTTTGTCACTGGATATATCTACAACTTGGAGCTTTTCTTATGTAACAAACATAATAGCAAAGAAAAACTTCACTGCCCTAAGCAAATGTTTCTAAAATGGCCAATTTGAACAAGTGGTAGGGATAGCACACCTCTGATACTTTCAGCCTGGTAATTTTTTCAGATATTAACTATTTTAGTAAAAGTTAGTAGTTATTATAGGGAATGGTTCAGCAGAAGGCCTTGCACATTGGTTATATTCAACTGCTGAATGGCTGTCTTATTTTTCTCCCTTCTATTTTAATTTAAATAGAGATGACTCTCATAGTAAGCTTAAAAATTGGTGTTAGCATCATCTCAGAGAACTGAGATTTGGCTATTATTGTCTTCTTTTAATTTTGTGTTTTACCTCAAAATTCCCTAGTGTTTCCCCCCATGTTTTCAAATAATTGCCTCTACCATACCCCAACATTTGAAGGTTCATTTTTTTTTTCAAATGTGCAATTGTGTTAGAGGTTCTCTTCTGGATCATGGACTTTGTGTTATTACTAAAACTGAGGGCTAAAGTCCTTGTTTTAAAATGTCACATTCTTTTCTATTAGCTTTCCTATTCTAATCTTACCTTTGTGTGCTGTGAATTAGTATAGGAAACTTTTGGAATGGGAGAGAAAAGGCATCTCTGACTACCTTTGCTTCCTATTTTATGTGTAAGTCTTTTAAAAATTGGAACAGTTTTAAAGAATTATTTCTCTTGATATTTGGATACATTTTTAAAGCTCCCAGGTACACAAGCCAGTAAGGAAAGCTAGGTCCTTATTTATATATTTTATCTTTAGTGGCTGCTCTCCCATAAACTACTTGCATTCCATGCCACATTTTCGTCTACATTTTTGTGTAAATGTGCCACTATTTTATGGTCAGACCTGTTAAAAATACTTCATTTTATTATTAAGAAGTTATCTCAGTTAAATACATTGTATTTTATTCTAAACAGTTTTACAGTATTAGACGGCCATTCTGAATTATAATTCAAGACCATTTTGTTGCCCATTTCCTAGGAATCCTGTAATGATACACTGGGAATTTCAGGTGGTTCTACCTGTGATTTGGGACTTACAAATCTATATCCCCTAAGAAAGAACCCACAACCCATGGGAAATCCAGTATTATGCAGTCATTACCATCCCCCAAAAAGCTCAAAAGGGCTATCAAAAGATTCAGCCAAAATTATTACAAAATATAATGCCTGGTGAAAGTCATTTTGGAGCAGCCTTTTAAAAATCCCCAATACTTGTCTATTTTTGTTTTCTGGGTTTTGACTTTACTTGACTGGTATCCATGGTTTTAAGGAAAAGTACTCAGAAAATCTAATGTGTCTTCATAATTTTCACATTAAAAATTAATCAAGACACATTACAGAATATATATGAGTGCTTCTGAACATGAGAACTTCAGGATTAAGCCTTAAACAAAGACCTGTGTCAGGTTAACTAAAAACTCAGGAACTCAGAGTTGAAAATTTGGTTGATAGTCTTTACTTGGCTTCCCTGATAGGTATGTGGGCTTGCCCTTCTCTCTTCTTGCATCACATAGTCCCATAAACCCTGCACACTGCTCAGTATGATTAATTATTTGTTCATCTTTTTAGAAAAAGCATATGGAGGAAGAGTTTGGTCTCTCTAGTTTTTGCTATACATGTCTTTACATAAGTCTCTAAAGGACCTCAAATATGCAGTGTATTTAAGTATTACATTGGTGTTAAATGAGGCTGTTATTACAATCTTATTGTCTTTGACAGTTCCTATCCCATTGCTTAAAATATGACCTATTTGAAGGTACAGTGACATTTTTGAGTTAAAGTAGTAGTATACATTTTCTTTACCTTTTCCCATGACATAAAAACTCAAATAAGAAATCTTAGCCCATAATGTAAAATTGCTGCTTTACCTAGTTGAATCAGGTTAGCTCATATTGAGTGAGATTTTTTTGGTTTGAACAATGGAGAAAATGTAAGCATAATCTAAGTCTTATGGCACATAGCTTCACTGCCACCTATATATTTGTGACTTCATTCTTACATACTTTTAATGAGAAAGAGAGGCTTCCATGTAAATTTTACCATAGTATCAAAAGAAACATTAGAGAATTAGTAGCATGTACTTTGCTCGAAGCCTACTATTTTGCATTAACTACTCTAAATGAATAGCTAAGCATGAAAGTACCATAGTTGTACTTAATGCTTTGGAAATACCTTTCCAAGAATCCCTTTAATTTGATTGTTCACTTACTGTATGCCTGGTGATGATGTCTTCTGTGGAAAAGATGTTTGCAAATACTGAATTTCCTAATCTCTTCTTCCTTTTATGCCTGATTTTTTTTTAAAGTTTTCATATTCATTGGTTTGGATGTTTTTGTTTGATTTAATTTCGCTGGCAGTTTCTGATTTTTACACAAAAACAATTGTGATAAGTCATTGAAGAATTATCTTGCAGTTTGCAAAGCCCTTGTCAATTTGACACATAAAGAAGTATAGATACTTTGTCACATCAGACTACCCATGTTAAATTTAGATATATTTCTGCTTGATTTTGTATAAATAAGGATATTATATTACGTAAAGCAAGTTAGGTTTGTATACCCACAAAATAAGCATTTTGACGTGTTCCTAGATTTAGAATCATGAGAATGTTTGACAAAGGGGGATAAATTGCTTTTAAGAATTCTGCCAATTGTATTTGAGGTCATCTCACTTGGAATTCTGTATATTTTACAGTTGGACAAATCAATGTTGGCTTTATTTTCCTTTGAAAAACTCATTCCTCCTTTGCTAACCCCAAGATTAGAAATCCCATTAAAAAATAAAAGCATTTTTCAGTAATGGAAAGGTCATAGATTATTAGCGATAGCAACATAATTATGCAATAATTATATTATATTAATTATAACTTCTAAGCTAGACTGCTTTTGACATCTGTAGCATTTACAATAATTAATAATGACCTTCCAATCCTGGATTACTACCTCGATAAAGCAAACCAGAGGTCCTCTTCCCCTTATTATGGAAGCCATAAAAGTTGCCACCAATATGTCCATTTTCTTAGTTCCTTACTTTTATACTCTATAATCCTGACTTTTTATAGCAATCGAATCCTTTTGTCTTAGAGAAAGGGCTCTACAAATTTGGACCAGCATGGAATTTTAACTCCTTTGGTTTAAATTTGGAGGACTAGGTGAATTCATCAGGTGAATCAAATTCCCCATTTAAGTCAAGCTATTTTATCCAGCTGTATTTTTAACTCATGGAAGATTAGCTTCCCGCTCTTTCTTATTCTTTGTTTTCTGCATTGTTGCGGAAATTATTTGTAGAATGGAATTTTACTTTTTTGCTCTATTGATTAATAATTGGTATGTCATCAAATCATCTCTTGGAATTGTTTCATTTCCTTAAATTACACAAGTAAATGCAGACTTACATTTTCTTATCTTTCTTCCACCATTGCAGCTTAAGTCCTCTCTCTTTCTTGAGTGCCTTGAAGAAACCAGCATTCCTGGAAATTTTTCTCCCTGGTTTAGATCCTACCTCTACTTCATTTTCCATGAATGTTGGATTTTGTCTTTAATCTTTTTGATTTAGTTCTTCAAAAACTAATAAAAGCCTCAGACAGAAATTTTGGACATATCTCTGAATGAGTTCTCTTCCCTAATTTTCCAGGTTTTATGGTAGCAACTGATTACATATTAGTTATACCTCTAGACATTCACCTCCTGTCTCTTGAGTAACAAAAGGCTTTGTCCTGTGTCTTGATTCCTAACATTTGCTTCTTAAGCCAGGATAAGTAAATTCATTATATATTCCATGTACAGTTTTTGCCCAGTTTGGTCTTCCTGAATTCTTCCTTTTTCACTTTAGGGGGATGGGCATCAGTGCTGCTGTTACTATACAATATCCTTTCTCATTTGTTCTCTCTAAGAATTAGTTTGCAAATTTGTCCATGAAATTTTTTTCTTACTCAAATCTAATTCAAAAAAAATTTTTTTTTCAGACCTTTTGTCTTGACTGTCATCTAACCTTTCTTCCACCATGTCCATGATCACCCAAGCCAATGACTTCTCCTTGTTTTCTCTTTGGGATACTGGTCTTAAAGTAGTTCCACCTCCTTTTTAAATTCTTGCCTTATCTCTCCCAATACTTCTGCCCTCTTTCTTCCAGGCTTCCTCTTCTTTTCCAACCTCCTAAAACATCATTTAACTTTTTTTTTCTAGTTTTTCCTACAATCAGTTTTTATAGTATAATTAATACTCTATGTGAGGGACATTAAACACACACAAAAAAAGGTTGCTTTATGATCTGTATGTGACATCGGGTTCTGAATTGATAAAGTACTTCAGCATTGTGCTTTACTGCCACCAAAGGGGTTTGTGCTGTGCATAGAAATTTCTTCCCTTCAATTCTTATCCAAAACTAAAAATAAAATCCTTTAAGAAAAGAGGAAACTAGATTAGTTGGGTTTTTTGTTTTAATGGAATGCAAACTATGAATCTGAATGTTTTTACTGTCATCAAAATCTTTGCATTATCTTTTTAAAGCTACTCTCCCTAAATTCACATTCTTTTGGTGAATAGTCCTTGGCCTTTTCAAGAATAAACTCATAAAAAGAAAAGGGGAATATGGTGAGGCAGAAGACCAGATAATATAGCTATTTGTGAAACATTAATTCTTTTTGTCTGAGCACTCCTCTCCATCCCCACTCTGTACCTATCATGTTACTGGTTCGCCAAGGAAAAGTTTCATGGATAGTTGAAAGTTTAGCTATACTTTTTAGGAAACTAGTTTATAAACCATGTGATTTTTTTTTCTTCTAAGTTAACAAAATTTTGTTACATCAAAAAAAATTCCTACATGATTACTTTTCACTTGACTCATCTGTTTTCTTAATATTGGCACTCAGAGGTTTGGCTTTCTCAAGTATTTGTTGGCTGACAGCATTTTTAACTATTCTCTTTAACTGTGCTAAGCAGAAAGTAGTGATGAATATTTGAAAAAAATTAAATCAAGTTCTGCCAAGAAAACTGATGATGTTCTTTTGCTGAGTAGCAGAGTTTTGAAACAGTCAGCAGAGGGGGCCCTTGTTCTCTCAAGAGGCTGCCTCACAGCCTACTTTATTCAGGGTTACTCCTTACTTGTGAAGACCATCTCTAGAGGGAGAAGAGATGTGGTAAAATACTTTTATGGGGATGGAACAGGAAAGGAACTACAAAGTAGTAGTTAAATTTTGGTTAACTTTGGAAGGCATCTGCTACTCAAAGCTTTTTATCTTTCTCATTAGCTAAAGACGGACTGAATGTGTTGAAGAAGAGAAGTGTTCTTGAATGTACATCTCTCCTTGGTTTATATATCTTTAGTGGGAAGGAGGGGTATTGTGAGAAGGTATAGCTTAACAGGATTGATGTCTCAAATCACATTTTGTATAGGACTTAAGAAACTAATCTGTTTACATTTGAAAATCAGTAGGAATTTACACCCAAAATCTAGCTTCTTTTCTGCTTGATCATTTGAATCATTCTTGATTTAGGTCAAGAGTTCAAATAATGGAATATGATTTCAGTGTTTGCTGCTAAGGTTATATCCTTGAGTTATAAGCAGCCTCTGAAAATCTGATCAAATACCTTTCAATCTTCCACACTTAGTGTGCATGTGCATTTTATCCATCTTTTTGCAGGGGCTATATAATTACAAATAAATCTGTCATTACTCAGCGTTACTGTATTTGACCCCAGGAAAGCAAAGCAGCAGGATCTTTAAAAAAAAGTCTCAATTGGGGGAGAAAAACCCAGCTCTTGTATTATGTAACTTTCTTTGTTTCCACTCCTCCCTGCTTACTTCAGTGTCTACTTTTAACTTGGGGTTCTGAAACTTTATTTTCTGTTATAACTACAATAAATTACTGTCCTAGTTCTCTTGATATAGGCAGACTGGTAGGAAATGCTTTGATGCCAGGAGTCAGAGATATTTGGGGAGCATAATTGAGTAGGTTAGCCTGACGAGCCTGTCTAAATAATAATGCCCAATGATGAGAGCCAGTCCTTTTTCACCTGGCATAGAAGCTTTTTCTTAAGAGTTCTCATATACCAAATGCCAAAGCAGGAAGGCAATCTTGTTTTCTCTTTCCTGCCCCTTTCCTTAACCTCTCTTCTCCACATTATCCCTTACTTGGAGTAGTTGGGAAGAATAAATCACTAATTTTCAGGAGTGAGGAAGAGGTGAAAACATTCTTGTCATTTTAAATTTTATAGGAAGGAGACTTGAAATCAAGTTTAGTCCCATAGTTTGGGATATGTAGTCACACTTCCCCATCTCAGCTCTGAATGGAAACTGTTACACCAGAATCATTATCTCCTGGATCAGACTAAGGCCCTGAGCCCTGGGATGGCATCTTTAGCAGGCACTCCTTCAGTTTGTCAACTGGTCCTCTGTGTTGTTAGGCTAAAGGCAGACAATCTAAAATATTTATCTTTGCCATGACCAGGAGCAGCAGATCCTCCTGAACATAAACAGGCGAGTAAGTACCTAAAGAGAAATATTTAGGTATCAGCCAGTGGAACAAGTGGCATTGGTACCTGGAAGACTAAATCTTACTCTAGTTCTTTTTTACCCAGCCTAATCAGACCTCTAAGAAAGCCCATCCAGCACAGAGCATTGATTCTATCCACTTGTAACCCAGCGCTTGACAGAAGAGCACTGAAGCTGTGATCAGCTTAGTAGCAGATGCTAGGTATAACTTGTTTGCCTTTTTTTCCTCCCTTGACAGTACATAAATCACTTGCACTTTTCTTTATTTCTTAAGGAAAAAAATCCAGTTTGCTTGCCAGGAAGCATTGAGCGTTAGGTTTACAAAGCTTGTTGTTGAATGTTAAAAACTTGTCCAAAGGAGTTTGGCAAAATAGAAGCTGCTTGGTCCCTGTTCTTGCCTTCTTGGTCATAAGGATTATTAAGGCTATGTAGCTTAGATGTTTATGGCAAGTCCAGAACAGGGCAGCATCCCTCTCCTACCTCTCTGTGGAGATGCAATTGAAGGTCAAATCAGACTTGATGTAGGGCAGGTACCCCTCATGCTGCAGCAAATTCAAAGGAGTCTTTGAGTTGGGGAGGTGACAGACAAATAGGACAGGATATCTGGTCTGGAAAGATCCCCAGGAGAGGCACTTTGCCCCCAGGAATTGCAGTGAAATAGAACTGAGCTCTCCTTTAGCATTTCCAAACTAGCATAGATGTCTAGTTTCCCTGGGGCACTTTTTTCCAGTATCCTGTCAGACCCCTCATTGTATTGATTCTTTTCCCTTTGTGTTGACCATACCATAATTATTATTATTTTTTTTAGCAATTGAGAATGCACTTTTATTTCAACTCAATCATGATTTTAAACATAAAAATTATAGATTGTTAAAACTACTTTTTGTGTATTTTTAACCACTCAATGTAGCATTGTGTATTTTATTCTTGTGAGACTCTGGTACAAAGTGTGCCGATTCACAATATTTCCGAGATGCTGGGCCTTTGGATGTGTACGGTAACCAACCTAATGCTAATGTTCAAAGTAAAAGAAGTAGCCATATCTGTTGCACCTGTGTCTTTCTTTCCTGACTGATCCTAAGGGAAGAACCCATTTCCTCCCTTTTCTTTGAGGTGATGAACAAACACCTGAAAATGATTATATACTAGGAACCGTGTGGAGGTCTGATTATTTTAGGTGTTAATCACATGAAAGTGTTTTTAAGTAATGGCAATAAATTACAATGAGCCATCCACAGAAGCTGGCTCAATGACACATTTTGTAGGCCAGTGCCCAGGGTTAGAGTGGACAAAGGGTTTGGGTTTTCTGTATAGCAAGCTAATGCAAAACCTTTATTAATCAATACTTGGCCTCACTTGCTTAGTCGGCTAACCAAGCCTCAGACAAGGTAGGAAACTGACAGCACCTCCTAGAAATTGACATTTGGCTTCTGAACTTAATTTAAGGAAAAATTTGGACTTGGAAAACTGCAAACTGCGTTCAATGAAAAGTCAGAAATGCAAGATTTTTAACATTTAGGTGGACATTCCCCACTCTGCAAAAACAAAACAAAACTTTTCCTCTAAAGGTGGACTTTCTTGTCCTCAGGGCTTCTCCTCTAATTTATTGCTTCAAGTTCAACTGCTACTAAGGAATCTCCTTCCCAAGGACCAAAGAATTCTCTCCCATTTACCATTGCTGTTGCTCTTAGGTAGAATGAGTGAAGATTTCCCTTTGTTTAACTCAAGCCCCAGCAGATGAAAGAGTGTTCTCCTATAACCCAAACCACAGAAATTACATGTTTCTTCTATACCAACAGTGTCAGTCAAATAGAAATGGGGGCTATTTATCCACACACAAGAGCTGTATATTAGTTTTAAAATGTAATATTACCTGTTTCATTATATTTTTATTGATTTTGTTAAATATTCACAAGTTACATCTGGTTCTGGAATGTTTGACATCTCTGTTCTAGAACCATTCTATATCTGATTCAACAAGCATTTTACTGAATGTTTAGTATATACAAGGGGCAGCTAGGTGGCACAGTGGACAGGGTGCTGGCTCTGGAGTTTGTGGGGAGTCTGAATCCAAATTTCTCTTAGTCGCTTAACCCTGTTTTGCTCTCACTTTTCTCATTTGTAAAATGAACTGGAAAAGGAAACAACAAACCATTGTCTTTGCCAAGAAAACCCCAAAATGGGGTCACAGAGAATTGGACATGACTGAAATGACCCAACTATGTACAAGCACTGGAGTTAAAAAGAAATGAAAATAATTCATACTTACCTTCAAAAGAATTTAGATTCTAATGATTTGTTATAAACACTGGCATACAATTAATTTATAATTACCTAATCTTATTCACTCCAATATTTATTTATAAATATAAATTATGTAATGGCCTTACATAAACATAACTCATATTTAGGGAAAAAAAATACATATCAACACTGACATCATACAGACTCACTTGGCCTTCTCTAAAGTTATCTTTGCTTTTTTGCTCCAGTTGCTGATGATACCCAGGATCTTTGGGGTTCCAATTTGAAGGTATCTTCTTTGTTTTTCTTTAAATCCTTCAGTGTAAAATTGGGTCATCCCTATTCCCCCTAAGACATTTTATACAGTAATTTTCTTTAAAATTTATGTAGTCCTCTACCACAAAGTCTATTGGGGCATACTTTATCTCAGTTTAATTATTATACCCTGTTTTTGAAAATCTCAAATTCAGTCCATTCAATCTTGAAACAAATTTTTATGTGCTATTTTAACATAATTCACTAACCCATCTTTATACTCTAGTAAAAAATATATATATATTTACCAGTGATTTCAGCTTATTTGTTTATATTGTCACCATACCTTCTGGACTACTCTAGCAACTATGACTATTAAAGAGGTTGTTGTGTGAACTCCATTTTCAACAATTCAGCCATTCCTGATCTCTTCACCATCCAGAAGATTGGCCTACTCATCTGTGTTCTGAAGTATCTCCTTCAGTTTTTGCAACAGGAAGTGCCCATTCCCATCCTCAGCCCTCTACTAGTTTCAACCTCTGCATCATTTTTGCACTTCCATTTGTCTTCTGTACCTAGATTGATCTCACCTTTTATTCCACTCAGGTTATCCTGTTCCAGGGCAAGAAGTTGATGTGTCTAGTGTAGCATTCTACAGTTTTGATCATGGTCTTAAAGCCCCTTTGCTCTATGTGAAACTACAAAGAAGGAAACTACATCAGAGTTCAGAAGTGAAATGTAAATGCAAAACATAGTAACATTTTATAATTTTATAGCTGACAGGAATGCTAACCATTGCCAGGTGTATGGCCAGACTCTAGATGAGTGATTACAGTATAGAGAAATTCTGATAAAATATTCCTTGATTAAGAAGACAAGCCATCAAACAGGACTTTTTTTTTTATGACCTGAGTGGGGGGGTTCCCTTTAAATAAATGTGTAGGGGCAGCTAGGTGGTGCAGTGGACAGAAAACCAGCTCTGAAGTCGGGAGGACCTGAGTTCAAATCTGGCCTCAGACATTTGACACTTCCTGGTTATGTGACCCTGGGCAAGTCACTTAACCCCAACTGCCTCAGGAAAAAAAAAATAAATGCATACATCCCTTTGCAGCCCCTTATTTTTGAAATGACAAGCCTTCAGAGGGGTCAAAAGTAGTGGTTTGATATATCAACTAGTCAGAATAAAAGAAGCTCCCTAGTGTTAGGAATATTGAACTAAAAATAAAAATAGATGGGATTCATCTAGACAACATTATTTTGCTTGTTTTCAGTTGTGGCTTTATGAAAGTCATTTAGGGGACTGGATAAACTGCCATAAACATGATTTCACAGCTAGGGAAGGCGGGGAGCAGGGCACAGTGGGAGGTACAGAGCAAGGCAAGAGGAAACCTATGATTGTATAGCAATGTGATTGCAGGTTAAAATACAGAGGTCTCAGATTTAGAAGAATGTTGGCATAGAGCAATAGTTTATTAAAAAAAAAAAAAAAGCACAGTGTTTGTACCTACCCACGTGGCCTTTGGGACTGGATGGCAAATAATGTCCTAAACAATCCTAGACCACAGAATAGTACACACCCTGGAAAGTTACAAAATTAAAAGTTGAATCAGGAGCTAGTTACAAATTAAGACTATTTACCTTCCATTCCCCTAAGGAACCACC
>JAJPUD010002922.1:225925-283723 GCA_023553655.1 Myrmecobius fasciatus
ATCTGGTTCAAGGGACTTTGTTCTGGAAACTACCCAATGTCCTTAAAGTCCCTGGGATCCTGATGGACCTCAAGGGCATCACATTGTGTACCCTGAGAGATACCTGCTGAATTGAACTAAACCAGACTTCAGGAGTTAGGAAGCAGGGCTCTTTTCATCAGGTAATGAATGACACTATCCTTTGGAAGAAATTGGGGATGAGTCCCCGAATTTCAGTGAAATGTATTGGCTCTAACTTCACTTCAGGGTAACACATTGTCAGAACTATATAAGACAACTATATTGCTGTCGTTCTGTCCTTGGTACTCGTTCATTCACCCTTAATACTACTTAGCACAGTACCATCTCTGTGTGGAACACTAGTAATCCATCCAGGGAAATTTCTAGTCAATCCCCTGCAGTTTGTATTGTAGACAGTAAAGGTGGCCCTTTGGAGTCATAGAATCACATAGATCTAAAGTTGGAGATCAGGCCTGAGAAGTCATCTGGTACAGCTCCCTCATTTTACAGATGAAGATGCTGAGACCTTTTAAGTAATTTGCCCAAAATTACATTGCAAGTAAGTGGCAGAGCTGGCATTTGAATGGTAGTCCTCTACCAGTATTCTGGAGTCAGGTAGAACTTCCCTATTGTTCCTCTCTCTCCATTGTATGTCATGCTGGTCCCACTCCCTTTTCTCCAATCCCTTCACATCATTGGTTTAGAACAATTTGAAAACCTGATGTCAATCTTTCTTATCTGAGGACTTTTTATTTCAGCCTTGCAGAGGAATATAAGCAATTCAGTTGGCCAGGCTAATGGAAGGGGAGGAGTGAAAATCCAGAGGAGCCAATAACTGAAGAACAGGTAATCCAAAATTCATTTCTCTTTAAAGTAAATTCTTATACAAATGCATATTTGCAAACTTCCCTTCTTAATTAGATTAGATGAACCTTAATCATATTAAAGTGTTTGCATTCCCCGAACACATAGTGACAGATGGCCACAGGAAAAATGGTGCTTCTAAATTATCCTGGGAGGAAGAATCTACTCATAAGGCATTAAAGAGTTAGTTGCACAAATTCACCTCTCAGCTCTTTTGCATACATTGTGATATTTTCTGATTGTGAGAAAATTTTAATTAGAAGACTTTTTATCTGTCTAGTATAAGTAATTTAGAATAGTACTCTCTCATTTCTCCCTTCCTGAAGTAATTGTCCTTAACATTTGGAGTTTCTAAGTCTTTGTTTTCCAGATATGTTTTGGAACTGAGCTTTCTCATTTGAAAAATAAGGGAATTTTGACTAGATGATCCTTGTGCTCTATTCTGTCTCTAAATCATCTGATTTCAGGTATATTTACTAACTTAGCATAAATGCCACTGTATAGCCAACATGTGTATGAAACTGCAGTAGTATACCTGGTATAGAATTTCCTCTTGTAGTAGCTCACTATACTCCTTGGATAGCTGGATATTCAAAGCTTTTGCTCTACTAATAGAACAATAACATCTCCTATATCTTGGGAACAGAATTGTGATTGGCATAAGTTTCCTAATGCCTTCAAGCTATAGCAATGCTTTGCACATAGTAGGTATTTAGTAAAATATTTAGAGAATGAATGGATGACTACAATTGTATCCCTGGGATGCAGGCAGAATATAAATATATATGATATTTATATATATATATATATGTATGCATATATATATAAGTGAATTCTAAAGTTAGATAAAGATAATTTTTAAATCATATACTGTTTTTTTTTGTGTGTTTGATTTTGGTTTTATTAGGCAATAGAAGTTAAGTAACTTGCTCAGGGTCACATAGCTATACATATTAAGTGTCTGAGGTCTGATTTGAACTTGGTTGCTCCTGATTCTAGGGCTGAAATTCTATCCACTGCACCATCTAGCTGCCCCAATCATATACTGTTTTTAAGAAAAAATAAAGTTAAAAAACACAGTTTTGAATTTTCTTGGAGAACATCACAAAACTCAGAGTTGAGCTCTACTTACAGGAGTGTGACCCTTGGTGGGTCATTCAACTTGTCTGATCTCATTCAGTTACTTCATCTGGAAAATGGAGAATTGCACTACCCACCTTGTAAGATTGTTGTGATTAAAGGGAGGAAAAATGGCATAGTGATAACTAGCTAGCCTATTGGCTGTGTGACTGTGGCTTTAACATCTTCAAGGGAGTTGTGATCAAAAGCATGAGTTTCCCTTGACTAATACTGATTTGAAATCATCTAAACCTTCTTATCCTCTATGATTCATATTTACATCTTTCTATGAATCCTTTATAAAAGCTAGATAGTGGTTATCACATCCATCCCATACTCTAATTCCCAACTAACATACCAGACAAGTGATCATCCAACCTCTGCTTGAAGGCCTTAAAGATGGGGGGAGCCTAATACCACTTGAGGCAACCTGTGCCACTTTTAGATAAGGATAGGAGTTCACTGGTACAGGAAACTCCTTGGTTTAGAAACTTTTATCATTGTTGGTTGGCATCTTCTCTGCAATTTATAGTTTTATTAATGCCTAGAGCACTGACAGGTTAAGTAACTTGCTCAGGGTTCCACAGCAGGCATGAGTCAAAGGTGGGATTTAAATCCAGTTTGTTGCTTCCAAAATTGATTCTTTATCTGCTTTGTCATTATTCCACTCTTGATTAGTTCTAATTGTTAGAAACTTCTTCCTAAAAACATGCCTAAATTTACCACCTTGAAGCTTCTACTTATTGTTCCCTGGTTCAGATTTCTGGAGTCAAATAAAAATTAATCCCACTTCTAATCACTTACCCTAATTCCATCCTTTGAATCCTTTCCTGATCCTCATGTAACATGAACTCTGTGTTCTTCACCATCCTGATTGCTCTCCTCTGGACATTCCAGCTCAGAACTTGTTCTTAAAATAAGCCATCCAGAACTGAACACAACACTCCAGAAGTATCTGACAAGGCAGAAGATGGTGAGATTGACTTATTTCTGAAAGCTGTCCTTTTCTTAATTCAGTCCACTAAAACTTCTAAACATTTTTCAGACCAACTGCTATCTGACTACTATTGTCTTTTTGTGGGCAAGTATTAAACTTTACATTATCTTTGAATATTGTTTTATTAGACTGTAAACTATCACTATCTTTTTAGTTTCTATCATGCAGTTGGTGATTCCCATTTAGCTCAGTGTCACCTACAAATTGGATGAATATTTCTTTTATGTTCTTATGCAAGTCTTTGATAAAAGTTTTAAACAGCACAAAGCTAAAAAACATAGATCCTTTGGGACACTCCAATGAATACTTCCTGCCATGGTGACATTGAACTCTACTTCTTGAGTCTAGCCATCCAAACAGTTCTGAATATAGTTTTTATCATCCTGTCCACATCTCTCCATCTTCTAAATAATAGAATTTGTCAAAATCTTTACTCAAAATCTAGGTAAATTACATCTACAGTATTTTTCTCATTTGATAATAATTTTTTTAAATGAAATAATGTTAGTATAAAAATTCCTGTTCTTTGTGTGAAGTCTTGCTGGCTCTTTCTAATCCTCATTTCCCTTCCTATTTGTTCATCAACCATCTCTTTAAAATTAGACTGTTACAAAATGTTCCCAGAAATTAAAGGTAAGCTTACCAACCTATTGTTTTCAGACTCTGTTCTCTTCCATTTTTTGAGAACTGGGATATTTGCCCTTATCTAGCAATACTCCCATTTCCCATAGTCTTTCAAATAATAATGACAGTAGATCAACAATCACATCTGTTTCAGTACTAGAACATGTAATTCTGAGCACCAGCTAACCTAAATTTAAGGAAGTCAGGAAGGCTCTTTATTGATCCTTGAGTACCCACTCCTATGAAGCTATTTTTGTCCAGTCACTTCCTAAAAGAAAGTCATTGTCCTTAGCAGGGAATAGAAGTAAAATGATTTAAGAACATTGTTTCCCTTTGTGACTTTAGAATTTGATTCTTGAGCAATTCCCATTCTTCCTGGGCTAACTTCTTGTTAGCACTTTAGTTAATGAGACCCAATCTAACCTTCCGAGATTCTTTGGATTTCTTGGAGTCTTGCTGGAATGAATAAAAAAGGGATTAGTAAATCCTTGTTATGTTCTGTCACTATGCTAAGTGCTGCAGATAAGAATGGAGAAAGTAAGACAATTCCTGAGCTCAAGGAAGTCATACTCTTATTGGAGGAAACTACATATATAGCTGTTTAGGGCAGCTAAGTAGTGCAGTAAATAGAGTACCAAACCAGGAAGATGACTTCTTGAGTTTAAATCTGGCCTCAGACACTTACCAGCTGTGTGACCCTGGGCAAGTCACCTAACCCAATTTTATCTGTTTCCTCATCTGTAAAATTTGGTGGGAAAGGAAATAGCAAACCATTCCAGAATTTTTTTTTTTTTTTTTTTTTTTTTTTTTTTTTTTTTTTTTTTTTTTTGCTGAGGCATTTGGGGTTGACTTGCCCAGGGTCACATCGCTAGGAAGTGTTAAGTGTCTGAAATCAGATTTGAACTAGGACTGGTACTCTATCCACTATGCCACCTAGCTGCCCCCATTCCAGTATCTTTGCCGTAAAAACCCCAAATGGGGGTCATGAAAAGTTATATATGACTGAAAATGACTGAACAGCACTACACACATAAGAAAGTTCAGCAGATGGTGAAGCCCACGGGTCCTTAGGATTAAGTGCCTAGGAGTCTGCAGAGAGTAACAGCAAGTCAGGTAGGAAAGCCCAGATGACCTTGGGATACAATGGCAGGATAGATGATAAGACCTAGTCTCTATAAGCTTCCCATCTTTTATTTCTATCTCAGCAACCACTTCTCTGTTAATAAGAATCAGATCTAGAATAGAATTTATTTTATTATTTATTTATTTATTGCTGAGGCAGTTGGGGTTAAGTGACTTGCCCAGAGTCACACAGCTAGGAAATGTTAAGTGTCTGAGACCAGATTTGAACTCAGGTCCTCCTGACTTCAGGGCTGGTGCTCTATTTACTGCACCACTTAGCTGCCCCTTAGAATAGAATTTATTCTTATTTGTTCTTCTACCTCTTGAAGAAAGAAATAATTTTTTGTTTACTTTTTTTTTAATTTAATTTTATTTTATTTGCAAAACATATGTATGGGTGATTCTTTAACATTAACCCTTACATAGCCTTCTGTTACAGATTTTTCCCCCCTACTCCCCACTCCTCCCCTAGATGGCAGGATGTCCACTACATGTTAATTATGTTAAAATATTTGACAAATCCAATATATGAATACATATTTCCACACTTATCATTGTTGTGCAAGAAAAAACATATCTACACGAAAGACATATCAGAGAAAGGAAACACAATGTAAGCAAACATCAATCGAGAGTATGAGAATGTTATGTTGTGGTCCACATTTCACATCCCTTTCTCTGGGTGTATATGGCTTTCTTCACTGAACAATTGGAAGTGGTTTGAAACATTTCATTGTTGAAGAGAGCCATGTCCATCAGAATTGATCCTCATATAGTGTTGTTGTTGCCGTGTATAATGATCTCCTGGTTCTGCTCATTTCACTCAGCATCAGTTCATGCAAGTCTCTCTGGGCTTCTCTGAAATCGTCCTGCTGGTCATTTCTCACAGAACAATAATACTCCATAACATTCATATACCATAATTTATTCAGCCATTCCCCAATTGATGGGCATCCATTCAGTTTCCAGTTTCTAGCCACTACAAAAAGGGCTGCCACAAACATTTTTGCACATGTGGGTCCCTTTTCCTCCTTTAAAATCTCTTTGGGATATAAGCCCAATAGAAACACTGCTGGGTCAAAGGGTATGCACAGTTTGATAACTTTTTGAGCATAGCTCCAAATTACTCTCCAGAATGGCTGGATCCGTTCACAGTTCCACCAACAATGCATCAGTGTCCCACCTTCCCACATCCCCTCCAACATTCATTGTTAACTTTTCCTGTCATTTTAGCCAATCTGACAGGTGTACAGTGGTACCTCAGAGTTGTCTTAATTTGCATTTTTCTGATCAGTAGTGATTTGGAGTACCTTTTCATATGACTACAAATAGTTTTAATTTCATCCTCTGAAAATTGTCTGTTCATATCCTTTGACCATTTATCAATTGGAGAATGGCTTGAATAAAGAAAGAAATTATTAAGACAAATCAAGGTGTTATTAGCTGCTCTGATTTGGAGCTCCAGCAGATGTCCAGATAATCAAAATCCCCAGTCACTACTATCTCATGCGTGTATACCAGGCTTGTGATCCTGTTTCCCAGTTTTCTCATCTCAATAGTCAGAAGTCAATAAACATTTATTAAGCTCCTACTACATGCCATGTACTGCTAAGCTCTAAGAATTAAATAAGAAAAATACAGTACCTGATCCCCAAGGAGCTCTTTGCACTAAGGTGGGAATCCAGCACAGTTCTCACACCGGCCATGCTAGCACAGCCCTGGCCCCAACAAACCAGGAGCAAGCCTTGGGGTCTTTGAATCTTCAGCAGCACTGGTAGTTTCCAGACTTCTCAGCCCAGCGATGGCAAAGACAATTTGGAAGATCTACAAGAAATGTTTGTCTCACTAGGATGAGAGGCCCTTGGGAAACCAAGCCTTGATAGCTATTGAATCAGCAGTGGCAATAGTAGTGGTAGTGGCAGGAGAGGCAGTGGTTTCCAGAGAGTCTAAGAGAGTTGAACTGGTCGGGAGGTCTCTTCTATAGCACTGAAGAAGATTCACTTTAGCATACTAGAACTTACAGTCACAAGTGGAGTGGGGAATTTCACAGTTTCAGGGCAGTAGAGAGTTCTTGTGGTTACTCAAGTACACTTCTCCTTGGATCATAACACCTTGGAAGAACTAAAAACTTATTCCTAAAAGAATCTCTGGAAACAACTATATGATACCTTGGAACATTACACCCTCCTGGATGTAATGGATCTGAGCCTGGAAACTGAGCCATACTTTAACAAAGAGTTAAAAGCTGAGTAATAGGCTGGAGAAATGAGTGATACAAGAAATAAAATTGTCTAAAATGTTAGAACAAGAAGAGAAAGCAGAAATAGAAAAAAAAAAATCCTCCAGTCACCTCCTGAGAGAGATCCTATGAGGAAACCTAGAGGAATATCATAACCAAATTCAGAAACCCCCAAGTAAAAGAGAAAATATTACAAGCAACAAGAAAAAAAACAATTTAGATGATAGAATCACACAAGAGCTAGCAACAGCTACATTAAAAAAACACAGATCTTGAAACACTGTATAGCAAAGAATAAAAGAACTGGGGTTGCAGCTGAAAATAGCAAATCTAGCAAAGTTAAGCATAATCACGAACAACAACAAAAAAAGGATATTAATTGAATTGCCAGACTTTTAGGATTTTGTTGCCAAAGACCTAAACTTAACGGAAAATCTGACTTATAAGATCCAAGACAAATATAAAGTAAATATCAAAAACTAATTACAAAGGACTCAATAAGGATAACTTTATTTTTTATACATGGAAATGTAAACTAAGATTGCCTTTAGTAATTGGATAATTCAAAAAAAAAAGATTGTGGTAGAGCTGAGGATAGTGTGATTCTATAAAAGCAGAATCATGTAGGAAAAGATAAAAAAGTAATTATCTTATACAAATGAGTTATAAGAGGAAGAATTGACACAGAAATTAGGGGAGAAGGACTGGTAGTTCTGAAATCCTACTCATTGGGAATGAGTTAAAGAAGGATCTATACATATATACATACATATAAATATATGTATTTATACACATGTATATGTATGAATGTATAAAAGTCTTCTAAATTCAGAAAGAAATAAAAGAGTAAGAGAGGGATTTTTATAGAGAACCCCACTCAAATCAGTTCTGGGTTAAAGAGAGAACAACATATGTTTTTTTTTCCCCTCAATAATATTTTATTTTTCTAATTACATGTAAATATAGTTCCCAACATTCATTTTTGTCAGATTTTGAGTTCCAGATTTTTTCTTTCTCCCTTTCTTACTTCTTCCCTCCCTAAGATAGCAAAGCAATCTTATAGCTGTTATGATAATAATGAAAAAATAGAAGAGAATATGAAACATAATTTAAACATCTTTTCATATTAGTCATGTTGTGAAAGAAAAAATCAGAACAAAAGAGAAAAACAACAAGAAAGGAAAAGCAAACAAAAAAAAGGTGAAAATAGTATTCTTTGATCCTCATTCAGTCTCCATAGTTCTCTTTCTGGATGCAGATGGCATTTTTCATCCCAAGTCTATCAACATATACATTTAAGTATTCTAAATTTATAAAAAACAAATAAGAGGGTAAGGGAACAAGATAAGAGGGGGTATACAAGGAATTAACAGGAATGGGATAAAGAGGGAATGACATATATATTTGGAAAACTATAAAAGTCTTCTAAATTCAGATAGAAACAAGAAGGTGGGGAGAGAGAATAAGGGAGGGATCTTGGATTGGAAAAGGGGAAGGTTAAGTAACTAGGTATGAAGCTTTTAACAAGATTTTATGACTACAGAGAGAGGGAGACAGAAGCCCAAATAGGTTATACAGAGGGTAATTTATTAGTCTTAAAAAGCAGCTCCCTTGATTCCACATCTCTCTACCACATCATGTTGTTTTTCCAGACCCAGAAATTAATTGTTAACTGAAGTGATAAATATGTTCAGTTTTAGATTTGTGGATGTTAGTTGCTATAGACATAAAAGGCTAAATGAACTTTTTGACACTCTCTGCTTATTTGGTTGCTTTTTTAGTTTTGCAGAATTTGTCTTTGAAATTTGGATTAAAGTAAAGTTTGCAATGTTTGAAAAATTAGAAGACAATCAAATCAAATAACTTTTATAATTATGCTACTGGAGAACTTTCAACCAAAAAATGAATAGAGGTAAACACTAAATATGGATAATTTCAGTTACATGAAATTGAAAACCTGCTTATTTTCAACAATTTCATAGATACCCACCTTTTTCTTTTCCACTTTGCACCAAGATTATCTATTTGGCCACTTATGCCCCACTCGCCAGTCCAATCTATCTATTACATTTAGCCTTCCAATTTTTCTGCTTCCCTTTTCTTATTTATCCATCATTGTCTTGCCAACTACCTTCTGTTTTTTTTTTCATTAGTCTTTCCTGAATCTTTTGTGCCTTTTATTTTCCTTGAGTCTGTTGGTTCTCTGTCTTCTTTAACAGAACATCTGAATCAATATCTGAACCTGGAAATTGTTCTCCTATAAATTGTTCTTATTATCTTATGAAATTGTACAAATTTTTCCTCCTGCATTCAGCTTCTGCCCTTCTTCACTAATCCAGATTTCTCTACATTCTTCCTTATATTTCTATAATTTTGTGGACATACATGATTCTTTCTATAAGAATTTTCCAATTTCATATTTATATCCTTGTATCTTCCACAGTTCTTGATTCCGATAACTTTTTAAGTGCATTGTTTATTTGTCAAATTAAACTGAAGTCAGTTTACCTGATATCTACATATGCTTTGCCACTAATTAATTGAGTGCCAGATTATGGAGGGTCTTGGATGCCAGGCAAAGGATATTGGTTAGCAAGAGGGGAACCTTTGAAGCTTTTTGCTATATAGTGATGTGACCAAAATCCAGGCCCAATTAGTGCAAAGCCTAAGGATAGTTTAAAAAAAAAAAAACTTTGTAACAGAGCTTCCCAGTAATGGAATGTGTTCCCTTATAATATAGTGAATTTTCCCTCATGGGCAGTGTTAAAACAGATGGTGAATGAACTAAAGTCAAAGATGTTATAGAAAACAGGTTGGCATCAGCTTGGAGGTTCCATCTCTTCGATGTTATGAATCTTAGGGGGAGAGCATGCAAAAGATCCAGCAGAGTAAAATAGAATTTTTAATCTAGGAAACCTCCTTAGAGGAGAAGAGTTTTGAGTCAGTTTTGCAAGGAGGCTATCAACTGGAACAGAAAAAGGAACAAACACATTTTATTCTCCAGGATCTCTATTCTATTTCACTGAAGAAAAAGGTTTCTTCAAAGGATAGCCTACCTCTCAGATCTGTGGAGAAGGAAGGAATTTGTGGCCATAGAAGAACTGGAGTATATTATGGAATGCAAAATGGATAATTTTGCTTCTGTTAAGTTGAAAATTTTTGTACAAACAAAACCAATGCAGACAAGATTAGAAGGGAAGCAATAAACTGGGGGAAAAATTTACATTCAAAAGTTCTGATGTCTCATATAAAAATATATATAGAAAATGGATTCAAATTTATAAGAATTCAAGCCATTCTCCAATTGATAAATTGTCAAAGGATATGAACAATTTTCAGATGAAGAAATTGAAAACATTTCTAGTCATGTAAAAAGGTGCTTTAAATAACTATTGATCAGAGAAATGCAAATTAAGACAACTGAGGTACCACTACACATCTCTCAGATTGGCTAAGATAATAGGAAAAGATAATGATAAATATTGGAGGGAATGTGGGAAAACTGGGATACTAATACATTGTTGGTGAAATTGTGAACTGACTCAACCATTCTAGAGAGCAATTTGGAACTATGCTCAAAGGTCTATAAAACACAGCATACCCTTTGACCCAGCAATGTCTCTACTAGGTCTGTATCCCAAAGAGATCATAAAGGAGGTAAAGGGACCCACATGTGCAAAAATGTGTGTGGCAGCCCTTTTTGTAGTGGCAAGAAATTGGAAACTGAGTGGATGCCCATCAATTGGAGAATGGCTGAACAAATTATGGTACATGAATGTCATGGAATATTATTGTCTATAAGAAACGATCAGCAAGATGATTTTAGAGAGACCTGGAGAGACTTTCATGACTGATGCTAAGTGAAGTGAGTAGAACGAGAAGATCATTGTACGTGGCAACAACAAGATTATATGATAATCAATTCTGATGGACGTGGTTCTCTTCAACAATGAGATGATTCAGCCCAGTTCCAATGGTCTTGTGATGGAGAGAGCCATCTGCACCCAGAGAGAGGACTATGGAAATTAAGTATGGATCACAACTTAGTCTTTTCACTCTTTTTGTTGTTGTTTTATTTTTCATTTTTTTCCTTTTTTGATCTGATTTTTCTTGTCCAGCATGATAATTGTACAAATCTGTATAGAAGAATTGCACATGTAAAACATATATTGGATTACTTGCCATCTAAGGTAGGAGTGGGGGAAGGAAGGAAAAAAATTTAGAGCATAAGCTTTTGCAAGGGTGAATGTTGAAAACTACCTATGCATATGTTTTGAAAATAAAAAGCTTTAATAATAAAAGAAAAAGAAAAGGGCTTCTTGACTTGGTAGAAGCAGTAGGAGATAATGTAGTTCATTCTCTAGTCTTATTATAGTTCCATTCTCTAAGAGTATTACTGATCTTCAGATTGTGCCCGGGAGAGATTAAATCAAAACTTCTGCTCAGGAGTAGTGTCCAATGGACAGCTGGGTCTGAAGCTCTCCTAGCAATAAGATTTTATGACTTGATTACAGAGAGAGAGAGAGACAGAAGCCCAAAGAGGTTACACTGATAGTAACTATTAGTCTTAAAAAGCAGGTCCCCTGACTCCACATCTCTCCATCACATCATGCTGTTTTTCTAGGCCCAGAGATTAATTGTTAACTGAAGTGATAAATATGTGTGGATGTCAGCTGCTATAGACATAAAAGGCTAAATGAACTTTTTGATACTCTCCACTCATTTGGTTACTTCTTTAGCTTTGCAAAATTTGTCATTAAAATTTGGATTAAAGTAAAGTTTTCAATGTTTGAAAAATTAGAAGACAATCAGATCAAATAACTTTTAACCAAATAAGGAAGAGATAATCACAAAATATAATTTCAGTTACATGAAAGTAAAGAAAATTTGCAATGATGTAATCAGTTTGACTAGGATGAAAAAGGAAGCTGTTTATTGGGACGAATAAATATTTCTGATAAAGATCTGATGTCCAAAATGTATAGGAAACTAAAACAAATACTACACAGAAGAAAGAGCTTTTTTCTCCAGGAGTTAAGTATCAGAAGATTTGAACAGTTCTCAAAAAAAAAATTGCAAACTATTGACAATCATATGGAAGACTTGTCCAAATCACCAATAACAAGAAATGCACATCAAAACTCTGAGCTTTCATCTTACATCCAACAAATTGACAAAGACAACAAAAGATAAATATGATCAATGTTAGACTGAAGAAAATCAGACACATTAATATACTGTTTATGAAGCTGTGAGTTGATCCAACCATTATGGAAAGCAATTTGGAATTAATGGTAAGAAAGTTACTAAAATGTATCACCCCTGTATTGAGAGTTAAATGCTAATCATATAAGATATAGAAATAGAGATAAGAGATAGAAATAAAAACCTCGTAGACATTGAAATATCCCCAGTAGCACTTTTGTGCTGAAACTGGAAACAAAGGAGATATCCATAGATGGACAGCTAAATGATGGTATATGAGTATAATGAAATACTAAAATATAATTTAAACTGATGCAAAGTAAAGATGACAACAAAGAAAATGGAAAAATCCAAATCCCCAGACTTAATGGTGTATAATTATAATTAGAAGTTTATCCCAAACAAAGAGGTGAGAAAAGGCATCTCCTTACTTTCAATGGAGAAGTAGGGAACTGTGAGTATGGAATAAACTGTCAGAGTCAGTTGATGTGCTGGTTAGTTTTCTGAACTGTTTTTTTCTTTTTTCTTTATTTTTTGGTAAAAGGTGACTCAAGTCAGTCTGGAGTTCAGGTTTGAGATTGGAATGAAATGAGAAACTCTTAAATCATCTGAGAGTTAACAAAAGGAAGTTTATTTAATCATAGCAGGAAAAATAATCTTCAACCAGGTTAGAGCTGTGGTTCAGGTAGATACAGCCACCTGCATCTCCATTCCAAAAATAGCTTCTGATCATCAGGATATAGTTAGCATGCTGTGATAGCTCAAATGACAGTGAGACATTTACCAAGTCTTGAGAGGCACTTGGTTTTTTAATGCTTGAACCTAGATAGATCCTAGAACCTTAGCCTGGCATGATTGCAATACCTTTGAATAGCCTTCTTGGCTAGAACTCTAAGAAACCCTTATGGCAGGGCTCTAGGAAATATGGCTCCTAATCTATAAGGGATGGCTCCTTGGGTATGGGGTGGTGAGGGATGTATTTGAAAATGAAGGTGATATAACATGACAAATAACAGAAGTATATTTTAAAGGATTATACATGTGTAACCTGGAGGAGAAAAAATTTAGAACACAGAATCTTATAAAAATGAATGTTGAGGGTCAGCTAGGTGGCACAGTGGATAGAGCACAAGCCCAAGTCAGGAGGACCTAAATTCAAATCTGATCCCAAACACTTAACACTTCCTAGCTGTGTGACCCTGGGCAAGTCAGTTAATCCTAATTGCCTTAGCAAAAAAAAAAAAAAAAAAAAAAAAAAGAATGTTGAAAACCATTTTTATAAGTATTTGGAAAAATAAAATACTATTTAGGGGGAAAAAGAAAGTGAAGGTGATAAAAAAAACAATTTTTTAAAGGAAAAACTGAGTAAACCTTTGAAGGAAGTTGAGAAGATGCTTCTCAACCCTAGGAGACAAAAGTTAAGATTCCCCATTATGTGCTTGCCTTGGTCTATCTCATACTAAATTCTCAAGGACATCAGAAACCCATGTAGGAATGGGGACAATTCATATTATACCTGGTAAGAATCCTTATATTCTGTATACATATATTCGACTTGTCAAATATTTTAATATGATTAACATGTAGTGGACCTCCTGCTATCTAGGGGAGGAGAGGGGACTAGGGGGGGAATTTGTAAAGGAAAGCTGTAAGGATTAATGTTGAAGAACTACCCATACATATGTTATGCAAATAAAAAGCTTTTTAAAAAAAATAGGGGGAGGAAGAAAGCATGGTATTAAAGAGACCAAAAAACAAGATTCATGTGTAAAAAAAAAAAAAAAAAAGAATCCTTCTATTCTTATTTTGTTTTGTTTTGGGAAGTGATCAAGGTTAAATGATTTACCCAGGTCATACAGCTGGTAAACGGCCAAATTCGAAACCTCCTGATTCCAAGCCCAGTGTTCCAGGCATTCCACCCAGCTGAATTCCTGTATTCAATTCTGCTCAGATGCTACCCATATCTACACCTAGAGTACTCCATGAAGCCAAGCTGCTCCTCCTTATCAAGTGACTATATATTGAACATTTTCTTATCTAAATATTCATTATTGAATCCCATATTTGCCATGTTGCATTTTGGTTTTGCACTGACTGATGCTTTATTTTTTCGGAGCTATTTGTTTGTCTTATTTTCACTAATGCCTTTTGTTTTGTTTTGTTTTTCATAATAGTTGCTTTAACAAAGCTACTCTCCTCTGGGGCAAGGAAAAAATTAAACAAAAACATTCAATACTGAAATTCTGGTGTTGTATGCAATATTTTGTCAACCTGTTGGCTTAAAAGGAAGAAGGTACAGCTTTTTATCCCTTCCCCAGGCACTTAATAGGCTTTCCTCCTACTCATCTGTTCAAACAACTTGTTTATTGATTTTTTGCTTTACTTTGCCATCATTGATTGTCAATATCATTCTCTTTGTTCTCCTTTTTTTCAATCTGCATCATACAAGTTTGTCTATTTTCTGAATTTTTCATAGCTAATATTTATTATTCAGAAACATTTTGGTATATTATACCATAGATTTTTTTTTTAGCTATGCCCCAGTCCACGAGTACTCATCTTATTTCAAGTTCTTTGATATCACAAAAAGTACTGTTCTGAATATTTTGGCATATATTAGACTTTTGTTTTTATTTTTGACTTTGTTGGGGTATATCCCCCATATGAGACAATATGTATGACTGTGAAAAATAGTCATTTTTCTTGAATAATTTTAATTGCTGTTGCTTTAATGCCACAGACTTCACCACAAACCCCACAAACTTCATTTTACTATTTAAGAACAATAAATACACTTCTCAAAGAGGATTTTTTTTTAATTGAAATCCAGCGTGTTTAGGCTACCATCAGTTCCATCTGCAACTGTCATCATTTTTGTTAGCTTTGCCAATCATACTTCTGTGTGGAACTCTGTATCAGTGAAGATCAGTAAATATAACTTAATAGTCTGTTAAGAGTTACCTAGAGTTCTGACTGGTTAAGTGACATCCCAGTGTGTATCAGAAGTAGGACTTGGGACCAGGTTTTCATGACTATCATCTAAACTCCCATTCTATAAGATTAAGTAAGGAAGTAAAAATTCACATAAGATGTAAATATTCACTAATGAACTTCCCACTTGTGAAGATAGCCCCTATTCAAACATCTCTCTCAGCTTAATACTAGATACTGACCAGGCTCGTGCCCATCCTTAATAATCTAGATCTCTCCTGCTTTTCCAGTCTTTTTATACCATATATTCTTCATTTCAGTGACTATGCTCCTTGCTATTCCATGAACAAGATACTCCATCTTCTGCCTCCTGGCTTTTTTCCCAGCTGCTTTACATGTCTCTTCATTTAGATCTACTGATTTCCTTGGTTTCTTTAAGTCTCAATTAAAATCCAACTTCCACTGGAAGCCTTTCCCAATTTCTCTTAATTCTATTGCCTTTCCTCTTTTAATCATTCCCTATTTATTTTGTATATAGCATGTTTGTATGTTTGTTTGCTTGTAGTCTCCCCTATTAGACTGATAGCTCCTTGAGAGCATAGACTGGTTTTTACCTCTTTTTGTATTCTTGATACTTAGCACAGTACCTGGCACATAGTAAGGGCTTAATAAATGTTTATTGACAATCAGCTTACAAAACATATCCCTAAATTCTTTGCATCAATCTCTAGGCAGTTTTCTGATTCATATTCCATTGAGCACAAGCAAATAAGGATATTCCAGGCAAATTCCTGAGGAGTGGATTGGAGGGTGTTGAAGGAAGGGGGAGCATTTTGGCCATATACTTTTTCCTCTCTCCTCCCACTCTCCTCCATTCAACTGGTAAAGAACCTTGTGAACTTCAAAGGTTCCTAAGGATTTTAGATTTCTATTGGCAGTGTCTTCACTGGGAACCAGTCATTCCTGCTGGATTTTCTGCCAGATGCTCAAATAACTTGAGTTCTAAACTTCTTATTTATGGAAGAGTCACAGAACATCACTAAGTTTGCTCAGCCAATTCAAACACTTGGAGTCAATGTCACTCCATTCCCTGCAGCTGCATTTCCTACTTAATCTTCAATTGATAAGTCTTTCAGGTATCTGGGCATCTTATCATATTAGGTAGTGGGGCAACTTACTTTACTCAGCCAATTCTGCTTTTCCATTTAGTTTGATTATTTAAGATGAAATCCTCAATAAAATCATATTATCAGTATTTACAAGGAAAGATTAGTTTCCCAGTTTTAACTGGATTCACTTTTAAATAGCCTTTTCAGGTACCCGTGGTTCCCAGATAACAACTTCTTGTATTATATTTATCTTTGTATATATTGAAATTCCTACCCTGTTCACCAGTAGAGTGAAAGCTTTCTCAGGCCTGGGAGTTTTTTGGTGTTTTTTTGTTTGTTTGTTTCCTCTATTTGTATCCCTCTTCCCCCTTCTCTCCCCCCCCCCCCCAGAATCGAGTAGGTCTTTAATATTTGTTGTTTTGAACTGAAAGGATTTCAGACTCCATCATGCTCAACGACTTCATTTTAAAGAAGCGGCAGTTGAAGAAGGGGGTGGTGATGAGGGAGAGGGGAGTGGAATTGAACATAATTGGAATTTAAACCCAGGTCCTCCAGATTTATCAATCTTAACAACACACCGCCAGTGGCTTGTCTCTTCTGGCTGCTGGGGAAGGTGGAGGCGAGGGAGAGGGCCAGATGGACGTTTTTGGATAGCCAAGAAGGGAAGAGGATTAGAGATCTAGCTCTTAGAAATCATCCAATCCAAAAGAGGAAACTGAGGTCCAGAAATTTAAAGGCCTCCGGGAGCGGGAGGTGGGAGATGGAGATAGGGGCAATGATGCTGTACTGTATCTCAGAGTAATGCACGCAATTGAGCAAAAGGGCTCCTAAATCGAGGGACCAGTGGCTACCCTGGGGGGAGGGACCAGGGGAGTCGAGCAGCCTCAGGACTCTGTGTGTGTGGTGGGGAGGGGATGGGGGGGATCGGTGCCCCCACTTTCGCCGCGAGATGTTAGAGGAAGCAGAAAGAGATCGTGGCGTCTCCAAGTCTGTATTATTCCCGCTTAATTCCGGGATGGGGCACCAACCAGTGCGAGTGCCCTCACCCTGCGCCATGCTCTCTCAGCTCCGGATTCGGGGACCGAACCTCAACCCTGGGCTGGGGCCCCACGCCCTCTGGTTCAGAGAACTAACTAGGAAGTTGGGGGATGGAGGGAGAAGGGGAGCGGAGTTTATATGGGCACGGACTTGGGCGCCATACCGCCGCTTCGCCCTATAGAGTTAAAGAGCGCAAAGGGAGATCGTGGTGTCTCTAAAGGCTGCGCTCTGCCTGCTCAAGTCCGGCCCTCGGGGCTTCGTAGTCGGGGTCCACAGAACAAACTGGGAAGTTGGGGGCTGGGATGGTTGGGGAGGGGGAGCACTGTGTGTGTAGTGTATAGGGGAAGTAGGAGTTGCCATGGCAACTGCTGTTGGGCAAGGAGAGCCTCTTGCGTGTGTAGGCATTTGAAATTGTTGGATACTTTCACTTCTGCCAACTTGAGTCTAAATATTTGTCGGGGTTTTACTACTGGGCTCTAGGCTCTGCGGTAAGATGTGTCCCTCTTTTGTCTCTGTTTTTTTTCTTTTTTGTCACCAACCACAGCCGGCTTGGTGTAGGGGGAGTTTATAATAGGTTAATGGGTCTAAGTCACCAGCTGTCAATCATTAACAAGACCTGCTTTTTAGGGTCTATTTAGTCTTCTATAGATGCTTACTATCTTCCCGCACTACTTTCCAAGGATGAGGTTATAGGATCCCATTTTTAGAACTGGAAAAGAGACCTTACTTGGCTCTCTAATACAGATGAGGAGAGGTTGTAACTTGACTTAAGGTTCCCCAAGTAATAGTAAGTCTTCTGATTCCAGAGCCAGTGAGTTTATCAATTAGATGCTGCTTGGATAATTTTCCCATTTCATAGAGAATAGTCTAATGTGGATCTGGGAACCTGGGTCCAACTACTTAATTGTGTGAATTAAGTGCAACACCACTAGTTAACGAATTAGTCTATTGGAGTGTATAAAGTAATCACCTCTAATTAACATTAGTGAAAAACTTTCTTTTCTTCCATATACATGGAAATTTTGCTTTGTTTTTTTTTTCTAAATTCAGTATTAAAAATAGTGGAAAAAATTAATGAGCAAACACTGTAACAGCTTCTTGGTTTTCCATTTTGAGGAAGTATGACTAGTAGGGTTAGGGTTAGCATAGGGTTATGCATAACTTAAATCCACTGAACAAATGGAAGAATGAAATGACTAAAATTTGGCAACTAAATGTATATTGGGGAGTGGGGGATGAGTGAGAGTGAGGAGTCAAGGAAGACACTGAGGTTGTTTACCTCAAAAACTGGAAAATGATGATTGTTCTTGGTAGCAGTAAGAAGTTCAGAAAGCCAGAAGAGAAGTGGATTTAGAGGGGAAGAGATAGAGTTCTAGTCTGGACATGGTGAATTTGAGATGACTACAGACATCTAATATGAAACATCCAGTAAATTGTTAGAATCCTGAGAGGGTAGAAGGAGGTTTGTCAGTAGCAAGGCTTTTTTTTTTTTAAAGCTTTTTATTTACAAAACATATGCATGGGTAATTTTTCTTTTTTTTTTCTTTATTAATACTTTTTATTTGCAAAACATATGTAAGGGTAATTCCTAAACATTAACCCTTACAAAGCTTTCTGTTGCAAATTTTCCCCCCTACTCCCCACCCCTCCCCTAGATGGTAGGATATCCACTACATGATAATTATGTTAGAATACTTAAGAAATCAAATATATGTATAGTTATTGCATCATTTTTTGTGCAGGAGAAATCGTATCTACAAGAAAGAATAATCCAATAAAGGAAATACAATGCAAGCAAACCTCAATAGAGAACATGAAAATGTTATGTTGTGGTCCACATTTCACATCCCTCTCTCTGGGTGTATATAGCTCTCTTCACAGAACAATTGGAACTGGTTTGAAGCATTTCATTGTTGAAGAGAGTCATGCCCATTAGAACTGATCCTCATATAGTATTGTTGTTGCCATGAATATTGATCTCCTGGTTCTGCTCACTTCACTGAGCATCAGTTCATGCAAGTCTCTCCAGGCCTCTCTGAAATCGTCCTGCTGGTCATTTCTTACAGAACAATAATATTCCATAACATTCATATACCATAATTTATTCAGCCACTCTCCAATTGATGGGCATCCATTCAGTTTCCAGTTTCTTGCCACTACAAAAAGGGCTGCCACAAACATTCTTGCACATGTGGGGCCCTTTCCTTCTTTTATGATTTCTTTGGGAGCATGGGTAATTTTTCAACATTGACCCTTGAAAAACCTTGTGTTCCAAATTTTCCCCTCCTTCCCTTAACCCATTCCCCTAGATGGCAGGTAATTCAGTATATGTTAAATATGTTAAAATATATGTTAAATCCAATATATGCATACATATTTATACAATTATCTTGCTGCACAGAAAAATCAAATCAAAAAGGATAAAAATGAGAAAGAATAAAATGCAAGCAAACAACAATAGAAAAAAGTGAAAATGATATGTTGTGGTCCACACTCAGTTCCCACAGTCTGAGCTCTGGGTATAGATGGCTCTCTCCATCACAAGATCATTGGAACTGGTTCGAATCATCTCATTGTTGAAGAGAGCCATGTCCATCAGAATTGATTATCATATAATCTTGCAGTTGCCATGTACAATGATCTGGTTCTGCTCATTTCACTTCACATCAGTACATTGTAAGTCTCTCTAGGTCATTTCTTTCTCCAGCTCATTATGCAGATGAGGAAAACTGCCCAGGGTCACACAGCTAGTAAGTGTCTGAGATAGATTTCAATTCAGGTCTTCCTGACTCTAGGAGTAGTCTATCTACTTTGCTACCTATCTGCCCTCATACTTAACCCTAGACTAGCACATATCTGGAAAGTCTACTTTCACCATCATTCAGTGTATGCTCAAGGAATACATTCATTTTTAATATCAACCTGAGTTCTTCAATAAAAGTCTAGATCAAAGTGTTTGAATTGGAAGAAACTTTAGAGATCCTATTTCCATCTGGTCCTGACTTCAAAATTATGACCCTTTTACTGCTGGCTCATCCTGGGAATTCCCTTATATTTCCCACTCGGGACAGCCTTCTATCTTCCCAACATTCTAACAATTTACTGGATGTTTCATATTAGATAGCTGTAGTTATCTCAAATTCACTGTATCCAGACTAGAACTAGAACTCTTTGTTTTTTCTCCTCTAAACCCATCCCTCTTCTGAACTACTGCTACCAAGAGCAACCATCATTTTCCAGTTGCCTAGGTAAGCAACATCAGTGGCATCCTTGACTGCTCACTCTCACTCATCCCCCCTCTACATATACATTTAGTTGCCATATCCATATCTTTTTTTTTTTTTTGGTGAGGCAATTGGGATTAAGTGACTTGCCCAGTCACACAGCTAGGAAGTATTAAGTGTCTGAGGCTAGATTTGAACTCAAGTCCTCCTGACTTTATGGCTGGCACTCTATCCACTGCCCCTAGTTGCCATATCTTGATCACAGTGTTTCCTCATTAATTTTTTTATAGGATTTTAATATTGAATTATGCAAAAAACAACCAATCAGAATCTCTGTCTCAATATCTGTCATTTAAAGCTTTTCATAATCTATGCTTTCATTCACCCTTTAAAAATTATAATATGAATGAAAGCATAGAAAGGGCCAGATTATGAAAAACTGGCTGGCAGAGTGGATGATTATAAGGAAACACTACAATTAATTTAGAAAGATGTCTTCCTGACTCCAGGCCCAACACTATCCATGTGCCAATTAGATGCCCATCCTCTGCTATTTTAATGAGTTATTTGGATGCTGTAAGTCAGATAGGAAGGGAATAGTTTACCCAACAGCCTTAAAGATTTCTTGCATTCCAGAAGGAATGTATAGAACTCTTTAGGAGAAAAGGATTTTACCAGAATTTCAAGTTGTTATCCTAATGACAATTCAATTGTAATTCCCTACCAAGGTGAGTTTAAAAACAGCTGTAAGTGCTTTGAGGTTTTTCTGTATATATGTGTATATAGACTTCTCTGAATCTCTTGCTTCTTCTTCATTTTCCATTTGGTGAAAAAAAGACTTTCCTATAAGCAATATGAAGTACCTTAAGGACTTGTAAAAAAGCTGGGGCCTCATTCTTTATTCCCCAAATCTTCCCCTCTTCTCATCTTCCATATTATAGAGTATTTTACCACCTCCTTTATCCCACATATCTTTTCTTTTTTATTCATTTATTTATTTTATTAAAGCTTTTTATTTTCAAAACATATGCATGGGTAATTTTTCAACATTGATCCTTGCAAAAGCTTGTGTTCAAATTTTCCCCTCTTTCCCCCCACCTCCTCCCCTAGATGGCAAAACATATTAAAATAGACCACATATCTTTTCTGTTTTCAGATCTTGTTGTTTTCTACCATCCCTACATATTTCTTGTATGTTTCCTTTTCTCCACTCAGCTACCTTCTTATTTCAGAACTTTATCACCTCTTATCTCATTGGCTCATTGTTTAGATTTTGATAACCTAGAATGAGTGTAAAGAGTAATTATTTTCTGTTCTGGCCAGAAACTTTGTGGGTCTTCTCAGCTCAGATTGATACTTTTGTGATGGTAAATTAGGCCATCTTTTGTCTCAGTACTTCATCACTGAATGGGAGAGATCTGGGAAAAACCTAAACTTAGGCCACAGTCATCTACTGCATCCTGGACTATGGCCACTCATTTTGACTTTACCTTGACTCTGGAGGAAAGAATGAGGCTGACAACTTGCACAGCTCTGCCCCACTTAATTGCAATTAATTTTCAAGTCAAGACACGTCTTTGGTCCTCTTCCTGGTTGAAGGGCGAACAGCAACCTCTTAAACCTTCAAATTGATCTCCCTCATCAAGTGTCTTCCCCAATCCATCCTTCACTTAGCTGCCTACTTGATTTTCCTAATACATCTGCCTGCCAATGCTGCTCCCTTACTCAAACTCCAAGGCTCTCTATTACTTCCCAGAATAAAATATAAATTCCTGTTTGGCATTTACAATTCTTCATGACCAGGACCCTTCTTGCTTTTCCATTTTCCTGGAAAATGCTTCATATTCTCTATAATCTAACCACATCGATGTACTTGCTTGTTCCTTGAACGAGATGCGCTATCTCCTGATTTCTCCTGATACTGCCAGCTTTTCCTCCCTTCCCACCTCTGCTCATGAATGCAATGCTATTTCTCCTCACTTTGATCTCTTGGGCTTCATTTAAACCCTCATTTTATGTCCCACCTTCTATAGGAGGCCTTTTTTTACCCCCTAGCTGTTAGTGCCTTCTGCTCTGGGATTACCTTCCATCTTTATTTTCTTTTATTTCTTTTATGTACTTAATTATATTCATGGCTGCTAGGTGGCACAGTAGATAAAAGTGCTGGGCCTAGAGTCAGGAAAATTTATCTTCTTAAATTCAAATCTGGCCTCACACACTTCCTAGTTATATGACCCTGAATAGATCACAACACTTTGCCTCAGTTTCCTCATCTGTAAAATGAGCTGGAGAAAGAAATGGCAAACCACTTCAGTATCTTTGTCAAGAAAACCCCAAATGGAGTTATGAAAACTTGAACATAACTGAACAACAATTGAAGACACATGGTAAATCTACTATTTTCTTCCATCCTGTCTCCACCTGCCAATGAATTTCCAACCCAAAAAGGAATTAACTTTGGAATTCTTTGATAATATAATGAATCCATAAATTTGTGTATGGACACCCCTTCAGTCAGGGTAAATCACAAATTCTCCATGCCTTCTCACTCATGATTTTTGTCCACATCTTCCAGTAAATCCTCCAAAGAGAATCTGCCTGATAGTCTTCCTCTGGTCCTTTTAGAATAATTAGTACTTTTGTGGTTAGCAGTGAAGTACTCCATATACTAGCTACAGCTAGCATCAGGACCAGCAGACCAGTTCTGACTGCAAATCAAAGGTTCTCTCAATTATATTGTGAAGTAAATGGACTACCAACATGGGTCATATTAGCTTCCTTCTCTCCCTCCCTCCCTTCTTCCTTCCTTTCTTCCTTCTTTCCCTTCCTGCCTCCCTTCCTCCTTCACTCCTTTCCTTCCTTCCCAATAAAAGATAATTCCACTCTTTTGGAATCTTCTGTCTCTTCAGGAGAAACTGAAAATCAATTTCTGAATGCTTTTAAAACCCATCCAGTAATCAATGATTATAGTAATCTAACATCTGATAATATTATCTGGTAATATCTGATAAACCCAAAGGCTCAAGCTCCTGGGATAAGAACTCCCTATTTAACCAAAAATTGCTGAGAAAACTGGAAAATAGTATGGCAGAAAATAGGCATTGATCAACATCTAATACCTTTTACCAAGATAAGGTCAAAATGAGTTTGTGATTAAACACCACAGGACAGAGTGCCATGGCAGGCTGACCCAAAGGAAGGTCGCAGCCATGGGATGATCCACAAGTAGGTTTTATAGGAAAAATTTAATCTCAGGTTTGTGACTAGGATTTCTACAGAGGGTGGGTCTCAGGAGTTTGACATAATTTGTATTTCAGACTGGACCACCTCCGCAAAGAGTAGAACCATGGAGCTAAACTGATTTTTATCAGAGCTTTCTGCCTGCTTGACTCATTTCTAGCCATATTTTTTAAAATGCTCTAAACTATGATTTATGAGAGAAATGCAAATTAAGACAACTCTGAGGTACCACTACACACCTCTTAGATTAGTTAAGATGACAAGAAAAGTTAATAATAAATGTTAGAGGAGATGAGAAAACTAGGATATGAATGCATTGTTGGTAAAGCTATAAAATGATTCAACCATTCTGGAGAGCAATTTGGAACTATGCTCAAAGGACTATAAAACACTGCATACCCTTAGACCCAGCAGTGTCTCTACTAGGTCTGTATCCCAAAGATATCATAAAAGAGGGAAAAGGATCTATATGTACAAAAATATTTTTGTAGCATCCTTTTTTGTAGTGGCTAGGAACTGAAAACTGAGTGGAGCCCATCAGTTGAGGAATGGCTGCATAAGTTGTGGTATAAGAATGTAAAGGAATATTATCATTCTAAAAGACATTAATGATGAATGGGCTAATAACTTACATAAACTGATGCTATATGAAATGAGCAGAATCAACAGAATATTATACACAGTAACAAGATTATGTGATGATCAACTGTGATACAACTGGCTCTTCTCAGCAATGCAGTGATTCAAGACAATTCCAATAGATGTGGGATTGAAAATGTTATCTGCCTCCAGAGAGCGATCTATGGAGACTAAATGTGGATCAAAGCATAGTATTTTCATCTTTTTTGTTATTGTTGTTTGCTTGATTTTTTTCCTTTTGGTCTGATTGATTTTTTTTTTTTTTTGCACAACATGACAAATATGGAGATATGTTTAAAAGAATTGCATATATTAGGGAGAGGCCTGTGGGATCTGAGTCTGGACCACAACATAGCATTTTCACACTCTCTGTTGATGTTTGCTTGCATTATGTTTTCCTTCTCAGGTTTTTTTGTTACCATATTTCTTTGTTTAATAAGCAGGTAAGATTCCTTGGTTCATTGGGGCTCTCTTTTTTTCCTTTCAATTTTCTTCCCTCCCCTAGAATTTTGCTATCTTTTGTTTTCATCTCTCTTAGAATTTTCCATCTATCTCTCTCTTTCCTACATCCTTTATAGAGTCATCCTTTATAACAAAGAATTTTTTTCGATGAACAAAAGAAGAGGAAAAATAAATTCATCAAAACCAATCAATTATATTGAAAATACTGACATTATATGCAGTATTCCACACAATATTTCCCACCTCTGCAGAGGAACAGAGAAAACATGTTTTCTCATATCTCTTATTTGGGGACAAACTTATTTTTTTTGTAATCTCATAACCTTAATCTTTTCTGAATCTTACTTACACTGTCATATTTGTAGTATATATTATTTTCCTGGCTCTTGCTACTTAACTTTACATTAGTTCATCATGTCAGTCTTTCCATGCTTCTCTATATTCACCATATTTATCATTTTTCATAGTGCTATAATATTCCATTCCTTTCTTATGTCACAATTTGTTTAGTCATTCTTCAGTTGATAGTTATCTACTTTGCTTCTTTCTACAAGTATTGCTAAAAATATTTTGGTATATATAGAGAGCCTTTCTTTTTTCAGTGACCTCCTTGCGTAATGTGCCTAGTTATGCTATCTTTTAGTCAAAATGATAAAATGTTCAATGTTAGATGTGGTTAGTAGAGGAATTGACCCCTGAGTCAAGCAGGCAGAAAGCTCTGATAGAGATCAGTTTAGCTCCATTATCCTACTCTTTGGGGAGGTGGTTCAGTCTGAAATACAAATTATGTCAAACTCCTGAGACCCACCCTCTGTAGAAATCCTAGTCACGTCCCTGAGGTTAAATTTTTCCTATAAAACCTACTTGTGGACCATCCCATGACTGCTACCTTCCTTTGTGTCAGCCTGCCATGGCACTCTGCCCTATGGTGTCTTTCCCCCATGCCATGTGGCCTTAACGCCACTATGCTTCCCAACCCCAGTTCTCCTCATTATAGTTAACTTTGTTAGAGTGCTAAGTCTCTTTCACAATTTAGCCTGCCAGCTGAGGAACTTGTCTTTCATATGCTCTCCTACTCTATTTTGTATTTACCACTCCCAATATCTATTATATCCCTTCATTTTGACTGCAATCTATTTCCTATTTAAAGTTTATTTAAAACCTATATTTTGCCAAAGAGAATGGCTGTTGTGAATTCTTCACATGACCGAACCCCAACTTTTGGTGCCAAAACCCACATCATGGATCGCATCAAAAAGACACACTTATTTTAACTACTTTATATAATTAAAATTGCTGTCTAGGATGGTTATACTAATTTCACAGCTCCAATGTTACACCAGTGTGCCTGTCTTTCCATACCCCTCTAAAATTGACTATTCCCATTTTTAGTCATCTTTACCATAAGAGAAAACTTGAGTTATTTAAATTTGTATCTCTCCTATTATTAGTGGTTTGGAGTGTTCTTTCACAAAAGTTAATTATTTGGAATTCTTTTGAGAACTCTTTGTTCATATCCTTTCACCACTTATCTGTTGGGGAATAGCTTTTGGTCTTTTAAGTTTCTGTTAACTTTATCACTTGAGTTCAAAAATAAGTATTTCAGAGGCAACCATTTTCTTTTTTATACCAGATAAGTTATTTTGTACAAAAACTGAAAGTTCCATGTAATTCTCTATCTAGTCTTTTCCATTGATCTACTTTTTTTTTAACCAGTAACCAAATGGCTTTGATTATTGCTATTCTATATAATATAGCATAAAGTCTACTATTCCTTCTTTATTCCTTTATTCATTATTCCTTTTCCTTCAAGTAAATTTGTTATTATTTTAGATAGCTCTATAAAGCAAAAATTTCACAATTTAGTGGATATAGCATTAAATCTCTAAATTACGTTGGCATGGTCCAGTCATGAACACTGAATATTGCTGCAACTATTTCAGTTCTTCTTGCTTATAAAGGAGCATTTTGTAATTGAATCTATGCCAATATTGAGTATACTTTGATGGATTGACTCCTTTTGACCTCTTTTTAAGACAACTCTTTCATATCAGTTCATCTTTAAGAAATGAGACATTTTAAAATCTTCGCCCTATTTAAATAGATTGACTTGGATCTATTATAATTATATACAGTTATTTCCCCCATAACTTTATCCTTTTCTTTGAATTTAGCATTAATTTAAACCTTTAAATGAGAAACTAACTACACAAAGACAACCTAATTTAAGCCCTAAACTAGTTTATTCTCATGAATTATTAAAACAAGAATAATAAATAGATCAGTCTCCCAGACTGGTTAGCATCTTTAAAGACAGTCACAACAACCTTTGAGACAAACTTGATAGTAATGAATCCTAAACTAATTTATTCTCCAGAAAAAGCCCATTGTGCTCTTTTGTCAACTCCAATCAGGTCAGTTTTCCAGACTCCTGTTTGTATAGAATGATAAGAGGCTGATGATCTTCTCTGAGATTGTTTAGTTAGCATCTTTAAAGACAGTCACCACAATGTATGAAACAAATTTGCTGGGCACCTAGTTTTCTCAGACTATTTTTTTTATTAAAGCTTTTTATTTGTATAACATATGTATGGGTAGTTCCCCGGCATTGATCTTTACAAAGCTTTCCATTACAAATTTTACCCCCAGTCCCTTCCCCTCCCCTAGATGGCAGGAAGTCCACTACATGTTAATAATGTTGAAATACTTGACAAGTTGTGCAAGAAAAATCCTATCTACAAGAAAAAAAAGAAAATCAGAGAAAGGAAACACAATGCAAGCAAACCTCAATAGAGAGCATGAAAATGTTATGTTGTGGTCCATATTTCATATCCCTCTCTCTGGGTGTATATGGTCTTCTTCAGTGAACAATTGGAACTGGTTTGAGACAATTCTTTGTTGCAGAGAGCGATGTCCATCAGAATTGATCATCATGTAATATCGTTGTTGCTGTGTATAATGATCTCCTCGTTCTGCTCGTTTCACTCAGCATCAGTTCATGCAAGTCTCTCCAGGCCTCTCTTCTCAGACTATCTTTGAAACAATCTCACTATTTTAATATACATCCTTGTTACTAGATCCTGCCTCTGCTCTCCTGAGACTTTAAAAGTTGTGTTCCCCCAAATTAAGGCCTTCATTTATTTGTAATTCTATGTTATATTTGCTTGAGCCCTTGGAGCTATTTACATAAAATAAAATAGCAAAATCTCTGTAATCTATAATGGGTGTTTTGTCATAATTGCTCCATGTCACAAACTTGAATCTCTATTGTACTACTTTTATAATATCCTTTTACAATTATGCTCTCCCAAATCTATTTTATATTACCACTTCTGGCACCTTTTTTACCACTTCAGATTGATTTTGAAATGACTCCAGTGTCAGTAACCAGTACTTTACTTTCATTTCTTGTCACAGTGCCTAGCACAAGGTAGGTACTTAGCAAATTTTTTTTTGAATAAGTTTTTGTCAATGGCCTCCTTGGGTTATGTGCCTAGTGGAACTAGACAATTTAATTGTAAGCTGTTATAACATGATACAGCCGAATATTCCATAAAATGATGCTTTTTCTTACCTTCCATTTAGCTACAACTTTGTTTTCTAGTTTTATTCATCAGTGAGAATGTGTTTTAAAATTAGCTATTAGTTATTCATGATTTAAAAAAATTGATCCCCATTCCCTTCCCTCATTCATTCCAATAATTTTAAGTATGACATATATTGCTTTTTCCTTTCTCCTCCCACTAAACATGCTTGTGGCTATGTGAGTAGAAACACGAGGCCATCTTTTTGAAATAGAAAAAGAAAAACACAACAAAACTACTAAATATTCTTTGGTTTTTGTTTACATTTATTTACCCTTTAGAAACCTTTGGTTCCTAAGACAAACTATGAGATATTTAATATCTTACTCTGTTCAGTTAGAAGATTTCTTCCCAGAGTCCAGAAGTATTGGTTGGGCATATAAACCTAGATAAAGAAGATTTTTCTTAGACCTTTGGGGTTGTGGATTGATTAGTGTCAGTCACTGCAGCTGCTTCTCTCTGATAACTTCCAGAAAAGGTTTGATGACCATCCTTTCACGTCAGCCTGTGGTTTATCAAGTATACACAAATTAGTGGTAACATTTGGGTGGTTCAGGCTGGTGTTTATCTGGTTACATTTGCTTTTAACTCAGCAAAAAATTACTTAACATTTACTGCATAAAGAAGAGAAGCATAAATACACAGCCTCTACCTTCAAGGGGGTCCCAAACTTGTAGGTTGAAATAAAAGAGGATCACAGATATCTATAATGCAGCTGAAACACTGTAAGAACCCCAGAGGTGTTTAAAAAAAAATTAGTATGATGGCTCAGAGAAAGCAGAGAAGATGTCATTCATGAAGGATGTGACTGGTATTGGAACTGAGCCTGAAAGGGTAGGTAGAATTTCAACTAACAGGTTGTATTCTAGGCTTAAGGAATACTAAAATGAGGAAAGTCATATAAGTGAGATGGCTCAGAATATATTCAGAGAAAGTTCCAAAATCCAATTTGGTAAGAGCAAAGCTGAAGGCAAAGCTGATACTATGGGATGAGTAGTTACCTTGAACACAATACTCAGGAGGATGCTATACAGGACACTTAGGAATTTTTTTGAAAGTTTAGAGATTTTGTCTAATTTCTCCCCATTATTTTATAGTATTTTTTATTCTTAAACACCAAAAGAAAAACAATTAGCATTTTTATAGTAAAACAAAATGATTTTATATGAATCTGAAAATACCTATATGAATAGTTTGCTTTTAAAAAATATTATTCAATTTTTAATCAATTTAATTGTTCAACTTTTAATAAATGCTTACAACAGCACTTCAGAAGATGTCTCATCTGTATGGATGCTCTGTTTCTATACTTTAGTAAATGGGTCTAATGAATTGTTGTGACCAAAAAGAAAAAAGGAATTATTACCTGGCAATTTTGTGATGATCATTTTCTCAGAACTCAATGACTATGGACAGAATCTGTCACAAGGACTGCTCTTGAAGTCTTTTGGATTTAGCGAAATCTACCAGAGCTTGTGTACCTTCAGCATAACCTTAAAGATGTCAGGATCACCACTATGCCATGCTGAAATATGAGAGGGAGGACTTTGGTGGATATTCATAAAGGCATTTTTTAAATTTTGTTTTGATACTGAAAATTCAGTTATCCACAACATTTATTTTTTAAAAAATGAAGTTGAAAGTTAAGACTCAAAACCTCTCATTGTTGAGGTTGTGGGGTCCAATTGGACTATCTATTCCTGTACAAGGTCACCAGAATGATAGAGTCTGAGATGAGACCTCAAAAGTAAATTGGGGTTAAGAGCCAATGTCAAAGAATTTGTAGGCATAGATCTCCAAATCAAGGGACAAAGATTTTATTATGCTGCTAAGAGCAGACTAAATACATGACAATCTTTATCAAGGAAAAGATGTTTTAGTAATTAACAAAGAGGGAAAATATCATTAAGGAGTAATGCTTGGAGGACTAACCCTAAAAGGGATCTAGTACTCCAAAAAGAGTTAGCAGAGATCTATAGTATGAGAAGGTCTTTTATAGGGGAAATACAAACCTAAGGGTTTGACATAACTTGGTTTTCTAATTGGATAGGTAGGATTTCTAGAAACCCTCACCTGGGATGCAACTCTAACTAAAAGTCTACTTGAACAAAAGACCCACTTAAGACTGAGATGATCCAGTCAGTGCTTCTCCCTGCTTGCCATCTAGATTGTTAACAGAAATTCAGGCTTTTTCTGTCAATGCCCACCTGGCTACCCAGGACCTGGTCATCATGACTGGAGTTGCATGAGGACTGGGGAGGTTAGAATTTTGAAGCCTTGTTTGAAACTCACAAATGACTTGTTTAGCCTGTGTGTTTGACAGGAAGTTTCCCTAAAATACAAGGCTGGACAGAAAAGTTGGGATCAAATGTGGAAATCTATAATTATTAAACTAAGAAGTCTCCTAAGCTTTATTTAATAAGCAATAGGGAGCTCTTGAGAGTTTTTATGTAGAGGGAGTAACATAAAGGGAAACAAGCCAAGGAATCCATTCCATGACGTTTGTAATAGTTTAAGAGTTGTAATAAAGTTAGAATTGGAATATCATGTGAAGAGAAGGGAGGAGAGTCTTGGGTGTCCCTTCCAATTCTGAAGACTATGAATTTGTGATTCTGCAGTTTCAGATCTGAGTAATAGGGAATATAGTGGCATCGTGAATAGTATTAGAGAAGTTAAGAGGAGGAACTATTGTAGAAGAGAAGATAATGAATCTAATTTGGAGCAAGTGGTGTTATACTTATCAGGAATATAATACAATGTAGGTGGTGATGTTCACCAAGTCCATTTTCTTTTTACCCAGCAATTAGAAAAAGGGCTGGCGGTATGGATATGGGAGTGATCTTTATAAAAATGATTGTTGAGGGGCAGCTAGGTGGCGCAGTGGTTAGAGCACCAGCCCTGAAGTCAGGAGGGCCTGAGTTCAAATCTGGTCTCAGACACTTCCTAGCTGTGTGACCCTGGGCAAGTCACTTAACCCCAATTGCCTCAGCAAAAAGCAAAATAAATAAATAAATAAACAAACAAACAAACAAACAAACAAATAAATAAATAAATAAAATAAAAATAAAAATGATTGTTGAATCCTTGGGGATGGTTGAGCTTGCCAGGAGGAAGTATAGAGAAGACCAGGGGTCTAGGACAAAGCCTAGCATTTGAATAGTTCTTTCTTGATTCTTTTTTAAATTTAAAAAACTCTTCCATCTATTATCTCATAGTTGAAAATGTAAGGACAATTTTCTCCATTTTCCAGATTTGAAATCCAAGGCCAGGAAGGTGAAGGGATTTTTTTTTCTTTTAAGATCACAGAATTCTGTAGCAGAACTAGGATTTGTGTTAAGGATTCCTTGTTTCCCAACCCAGGGCTCTCTGGTCTTGGCCTACAGGGATATCAGGGAGAGGGCAGATACAGTTGTTTCTTGAAGCCCTTTGAAGGCTAAGTTATATTTATCAGCTTTAGTGGGTGAAGTTACCTCTAAAGTGAGAGCTGGTTGAGCATATTGTAGGAAGGAAATAAATATTTATATAATGCCTACAGTATTCCAGGCATTTTGTTAAATGAGCGCTTTACAATTTTATTTTTTTTTTTATCCTCACCACAATCCTATTAGGCAAGTGCTGTTATCTCCATTTTATAATTAAGGAAAGTAAAGCAGGCAGAGATTAAAACCGAATCTACATAGTCTGATGTAATCCTGAATGGTGGTTATGTTGAACAGAATGAAACTAAAGAATTGATCCCTGAGGCAGGAAGGGAGAAGACACTGATAGAGATTAATTTAGCTCCATGGTCCCTCACACCATATCTTCCTGGGGGGGTGGGGGGGGGGGGGTGGGCTTCCAGTCAGAAATCCCAATTAGGTCAAACCTCTGAGACCTTCCATAGGAGTCTCACCGTGCCATGTCCTATCAGAAATCCCAGGCTTGTCTCTGAGGTTAAAATTTCCCTATAAAATCTACTTATGGGCCATCCCCTTGATGTGATCTGTGATGTGGGGTTGTTACCAAATGATGGCAGGTACCAAAAGTTGGGGTTTGGTCACATGAAGAACTCACAATGGCCATCTACAAAGGTAGATTTATTTAGGGAAATAAGTTACAGACAAAATGAAGAGATATAATACACACCAGAAATAGTAAATATAAACTAGAGTCCGGAGGGCATATGAAAGACAAATTCCTCAATGGAACTCACAATTACCCAGTAGAAAGGGAGCCCGACATGAGATTGGGGAGCGTTCTTACCTGGCAAGCTAAATCCTGAAGGGGACTTACCACCCTAAAAGAGTTAGCTTTAAGAGGAGAAGTGGGGTTGGTACCTACATAACCCACATCATTTTAGTGTCAAACTCCCATCACAGTCATCTTTCAAATGAAACCTGATGATATTTAGAAAGAATTCTGGGCTAGGAATCAGTATACCTGGCCTTTTGTCCTGGCTGTGCCCCTAAAGCTTCTATGACCTTGCCACTCTTTTCTTATCTCTGAGATTTCATTCCTATACAATAAGGATGAGAGTGAATGCCCAACCTATCTCACAGGATAGTTCTGAAGTTCCAAGGTAAAATATTTGTAAAGTTGTAAAGATTTAAAGGATGGTCGATGACATCCATGCCAGGAGAAATGGGGTGTAGTGAAAGTGATCTAGATAACTCTTCTCTCTGGTACTGTGAGAGCCCAGGCTTGGAGTTAGGAAAACCTGAGTTCATATATGACATCAGAGATTTTCTAACTGAGCAAATCACTTATCTTCTGTCTGCCTCAGTTTCCTCAGCTGTAAAATGGGAATAATTACAGCATTTATTTCATTGTGTTGGGTTGGGTTGTTGTGAGGATCAAATGAGATAATATTTAGAAAGTGTTTAAGCAGTGCCTGGATTGATAATTGCTATGACTAATTATTATGTATTCTATAATTGTGCAGCCAAGGTACCTTTCCCTTAGTTATGGTTTTATATTAATGTATTTCTTTTCTTTTTTCTTTCCCCAAAGCCTTGGCCTTCATTCTTAATAAGAAGGTATCCTTTTGTCTGTTTATCATTGGATCATACGTCTGAAGGTCGGTTGCTTTGTTGCCCTGAGTGTGCTCTTGGCCAAAAACACTGTTCCTGATGCTGGGATATGGAGGAGGATGCAGAGGGGATTGGGGTGCACTAAGAAGTCTTCTCCCTCCTAGAACTGAGTGGGAAGAGGTCACTCTTTTCAGGGGGTGCCAGACCTCAACCTTGAATTCACCCAATCGGATCCTGAGAAATTTAGCTTAGTGAAAAGAAAGACCAATTTATTTTATGACCAACTGGCCCTTCTTAGTGCCCTGGATGGTACTGGAGGAAGGACAATATCAGATTAGGTTTGTTAAGAACTTTGATTTCCTTGCCAAAATTGTCAGAGGGCTTTTTGTTTTCAGAGTGGGTCCAGGTGTATAATTTCTTCTGCCATTAGCAGTCACAACAATGCCACAGAATAACATAACAAGGCTATGACGGGATGCCAGGTTGGTAGCAGGACTGTAAAACTGTGTTTACAGGGAGGAAGCTTGCCCAGATCACAGTGTTAGGTGTGGCTGGGGGTAGAAGCAGATTTAAAACTGGAAAAAGCAAACAAACAACCTGGAAAACCTCCATCCTGGAATATCAAGGCACAGTATGGAGACCAAACTCCATGCAAAAAGAACAGATTTGAAGGTGAAAGAGCAATTGGTTGCTGCTTTCCCTGGGTCTGCTGCCAAGACCTGAAAGGCCCAAGGAGAGGCTTGAGGCTTTCTGTCTGTAGGTGACTCAGCCGCTGAGCTGGAATCTCCACGCCCACCATCATGTGTCCTCCACCTGTCCTTGGTTCCCCCATGAATCAGCAAGTTTTTTCCTCCGGGCCTCATTACAGGACTTCCCTTGTGGCAGATTAGAGGATCTTGTGTAGTGTTAAGTAACCCAGCTGGGTGTGAGCAAGAAGGAGCAGAAAGAGACCAGGACTCCAGGCTCCCGGGGAGGGAGGCTTTCCCGAAGGGAATTTTGTGGGGTTAAACTGTCAGGTCAGGCAGCTTGCACAAAACAACTGGAGAAGACCTTTAGACTAGCTCCAGAAGCTCCCTGCCAGCTGGCTCTGAGATCTTGGGCCGGTGGCCTTCCTTTCTTTAGGAAGCAGGGACTTGCAGTGATAAAAGGAAACAGTATCTTTGAAGAGTAGGTGAAATTACTATGCAATTTACAGAGTTGTATAGAGTGCAATACAATTGTATATATAATAGAATACTATACAATTTCATACTTCACTGGGGCTCACTGCTGAAGCTCTGGATTGGCAAAGGCCAAATTCTGTCTTGGATGTTTCCCAGTAATTCTCAATTAATTATCTATTTGGTTTTGTGCCTTCCTTCCCCTTTGCTTTCCCTTGGGACTGTCAGAATATGGGACATTTCTAAGTCTCCACAAAAAAAGGAAAAGGAAAAAGGACCCACAGTTCCTATGAAAGCACTCATCAAGATATCAGATATAGGACAGATTTATTTCTTAAGCAGTCAGCAAACACACACACACACACACACACACACACACACACACACACACACACAAAACCTTGGGTTTACTCCATTTCCCTCAGTAGCGTATTTCTATTCTTCCAGAGAAGACCTATGCAATCCATTTAACTTGCCCAACATTGGGTATACCCTGCAAAGGAAAAACATTTAGGATTATTATCTCCTCTCTGGCGGACTCTGCCTTCCTCAGAGAAGAGTACAGAAACAGTTCAGTGGAATGAGTACAAGATTTGAATTCAAAAGGACCTGGATTAAAAAAAAATCAGCTTACTTATGCTGTAATCTTTAGCAAGTGACTTGTCTTTTTAGAAGCTGTGTGTCCTCAATTTTAAAATAAAGGGATCAGTGTAGGTTCCCTTTCAGAGTTCAGGATGACATAGTGAGTAGAACATTCCTGGAAGACCCAAGTTCAAATCCAGCCTCACAACACTGACTAGCTGTATGATCCTGGGCAAGTCACTTAACCCTGTTTTCCTCAATTTCTTCATCTGTAAAATGAGATGGAGAAGGATATGGGAAACCAAAGAGTCAGATTTGATGGAAAATCAATAACAACAAGATCCCTATCTGTTATCTGGTATCGTTGCCATAGCTTGACAGTTCCATCCTGGGATTAAGGCTATTTTAAGCAAAGAAAAAACTGGGAGTTGGTCATCAACCCCAGTCTACATGACTCAAGGTACCAGCGAAGAGGAAGTCTAGATTACTCTTCTTTATCATAGTCCATTCCATGCTTTGTAAAAACGTGCTTTGTTTCTTCCCAGCTCCAACTCCAAGAGCTCCAGGATTGATCCAGATCCCATGCTTGAACCAGGAATTCTCATCACTGCACTGTCTCGCTGCCATCCCTGAAGCTTCGTGACTTCCTATAATACATCTCTGCGTGTAGCTCTACTTTGTCAGCCCTTCCTTCTCTTTTGTCTTCCAGGTTTCTTGTGGCATGTGCCCTTTTCCCTGCACCTCTTAATGACCAAACCTAAAAGTAATAGCTAAGTAATGTGACCTTGGTTCAAACTTGAGTTTGTGCCAACAGGTTAATCCAAGAGTAATCATTTTATGCCTTACCCAGGTAACAGTAGATGGAAGAAAAGTTGGACTAGGTTGCCTCTTTGGTCCCTTTCACCTATCAATCAGTCCATCAATTAACATTTCCTAAGGGGCTACTGTGTGCTAGGCATTATGCTAGCACTAGATGGTCTCTTTGGCCCCTTTCACCTATCAATCAATTGATAAACTTTAACTAAGAGCCCACTATGTACTAAGTATTATGCTAATCCTGGAAATACAAAAAGAAGCTGTCCTCAAGAAGCTCACAATCTAATACATCTAGATCACATCCCCATCATAGGTTTAAATTACAACTCTATTTACTACCTACTAGTGTCATCAACTAGCATTTTTAAGCCTGTACCTACTCTGTGCCACACAAATACAGGTGAAAAAACAAAATGAATCCTGTTCCCAAGGACCTCACAATCTAATAAGGGAGGTGATAGACAAACTACTATGTACAAACAATCTATAGGCAGGATAAACTTTGGATAATCTCAGAGGAAAGGCACAAAGAGTGAGGACAACTAGGAAACTCTTCTTGCAGAAGGGAAGACTTTAGCTGAGATCTGAAAGAAACTAGGGAAGCCAGGAGGGAGGAGATGAGATCACTGGACCTTAGGCAAGACTTTCCAGTCTTAAGAGCCTCAGTGGGGCTTCTGTAACATAAGAAGAAGGAACTATATACAGGATCACCAAGATTCTTTCTAGCTCTGAATCCTATGATTCTGTGCCAGGTCAGGATAGCAGAATCTCCAGCCCCTGAAAAATCTCTTCCCTGATGAATGGAAAACAAATAAGAGGGGTGGACTCCTCATTTCTCCACAAAGAGACCTGCTGGGTAGAGAAGACACCATTCCCTTTCCTGGCTGCCTTACACAAGGATGAATCAGCCTTTTCTCTCTCTTTAATCCCCTAAATGTGGTCACCCTGCTTTTGCCTTTTGGCAGGGTGTGAAATATTTGGAGGGACGTGGTCAGGATGGTCTCTGATGCTTCTTTGTGGGCTGTCGGATCGCCTGCTCTGGGTCACTCTATTCTGGGAGTTGCCCTTTGTCCAATCTAGGCTCCCTCCTCCACCTCCCCTGCCCCTACCCCTTCTATTTGTGGTTACACTCAATGTCCCAGACAGCCCCACCCTCCCACAACTAAGAAGCCTTTAAAAAAATATTCTGCTGCCTTTTATCTTTGGTTCTGTGGCACTTTTAAGAAAGCCCTGGAGACACCAATTAGCCCCCTTCCCAAAGAGAAGGCAGAGCTAGGCTGGAACGTGGGCAGAATGTAACCCTGATCTCAGCCCAATATAGCTTTCCTTAGAACCTTACCCTATAATCTGTGCCTCAGGGACCCAACAGGGGATCCAGAGCCTGTCATTATCCCCTGAATGGGGAGGCACCTCCCAGGGAGTGGGTTTGGCCTGGGATTCCCTCCCTTTGGTGTTTTACCCAGGGTCTAAGCCAGCCCTATTCAGCATAGTTGGGGCCAAAATCAATTGAATTTATGCCAGAAAAAGGAGCGTGGCAGCAGACTATCAGGCTATGGGACAAATAAAAGTCAGGCAGTTGAGTGATTGGCTCTCAGCTGCCTTCTCCTAGATTTGGCTGCCTTGAAACTGCTGTGGCAGAAAAATAACAACATAAATGACTCATTAATGTCACACTTGAAGGTTTACAAAGTGTTCTGACAGAATGAGAAGGGAATTTAGGGTATATCCACCCTGTAGCTTGAAGACTTTTGGTGGGGGCAGAGGAAAGCCCTTCATCTCACAAGGCAGCCCCAATCCACCTTTGGACACCTCTAATATTTGCTTCTTTACAACTTCTTCCCATTCCTTTTAGCTTTGGAGACCAAATAGAATGAGTCTAATTCCACTTTTATAGGACTACTCTGCAAGTGCTTTCACAGGGTCATAGTCCAAAGAGAGAGAGGAGATTTCAGAAACCATTTTACAGATTAACAAACTGAGGCTTGAGGAGGACATGGTCAAACAGGCAGTAAGTGTAATGAGGGCTGTCCCCCACATGTAACCGAGGTGTTGTATGGTTCAAAGTGAGGCAGAATAGATGCCTCCAGATTTCTTCCCCCTACCCTTCTCTTAAGGATATTTTTGTTCCCCCCAGGAGGAAAAGTTGGGTCCATGAGTTTATCTATTCTGCTCTCTTCAGGGACAAGTAATACTGGGCTAGAATTATATCTCTCTGGTCCTTTAAATACTAGTAGTCTAAGAAATCTGATTTTCAGGTTCAGGTTAACTTCCAATTGCTATTTTATTACAGGGAAAGGAAGAAGACCCCAAATTTTATATCCAAAGCTTGACTCCTCTCCTCCCAATTACAGGATTCTACAAGAAAGCAATTAGTAGAGAAGTTCCCATTTATCCAAATCATAGCAAAACAGAAATTAGAGAAAGTATATATAGGAGAATGGCAACAAGGTGGTATAGTGGTTAAGAGTGCCAAGCCTGCAACCAGGAAAACCTAAGTTAAAATCTGACCTCAGACACTTAGCTGTGTGATTCTGGGCAAGTCACTTCACCCTCTTTGTCTCAGTTTCTTCATCTGTAAAGTGAATGAGAGAAGGAAATGGCAAACCATTCCAGTGTCTGGGCCAAGAAAATCCCAAATAGGGTCAAGAGTCAGACTGAAAAAACTACATAACAACTTCAGTGGATCCTTATGGGGCATGTACTTGAGAATCTCTGCTGTCCTTTGATGAACTCCAGTTTGTAAGAATCTTCCCCAAAATGTGGTGCTCAGATCTGAACATAAGCTTCCAAATGGGACTATGAGCAATGCAAAGGATAGAACTTAACTTTAACTCCCTAGTCCTAATTTTTTTCATTTAGTTTGCTTTTTGTCTGTTATGTCATGCTATTTCTCCTTAAAGTCCTACTCCACAGTCTTATTGTGGAGTGAAAATGATCCTAGGTTCCCAGAGGAGTACAAGTTTTGGCAAGTTCTACTACTATGAATCCAATACCTATGAATATGAACATAGAAGCTGATGGTGCAGTGGAGAGAACATGAGGCAGGGACCAGAAAGACTTGATTTCAAACTAGCCTGAGACTTTTACTATAGCTGTGTGACCCATGGCCAAATTCTTTAATCTCCGCCTCAAATTGGGGATAACTATTTCCCTCCCAGAGTTTGTTAGAAGGGTCAAATGAAACAGTATTTGTAAGAAGAAGAAAAAAGCCTAGCACACAGTAGGTATTATATAAATGCTTATTCTAGCTCCATCCTCTAACCTTTCAATCAGAAGGGAGAGACAACCAAGGATGCTGAAGAGGTGTTGAAGAGCAAAGCTGAATCAAAGGCAGAGGGTGCTAAGAATCACAAATTATCTGTAAAAATTAACTGATGACATGCTAAATGTGAGATCTTTGTTCAGTGAGCATGCCTTTAAAGAACTGACTTTCAATAAATTTAACAATCCTATTACTAATGAAACCAAAAGGCAAAAGGAAAATTAGTTGCTAAATGGAAAGAAGGTTTAAGGTTCTCCCTTGTATGTACAAATAAAGGGACTGAAGTTAGTTTTATTGTGTGTACAAAGATAACAAGAAATTTCATTTCAGAGGATGCTGTGCCATTTCATATTGTATTACTCATACAATAAATAGTTGCATAAGAAAGGTAATTGCAGCATATGTGAAACTGTCATTGATATAAAATCTAAAACTATTGTAAAGGATGAGGAAATAGAAAAATTATGTGGAGACTTGTGTGGATCATGTGATCAATGACTTCAATGCTAGGGTGGGTTTAGGGGAGGATAGCAATAGGACATCCTAGAAGATGTTTGGCTTGTGAACAAGCCAGGTCAGTGATATATAAATCATAGCAAAGGGAAACCTACCAAGGGCAGCAGCAAGGGCCAGTGGAAAGACCATTGTCTCTGTCATTCGAGGGCCTAAAGCCTCTAATTCTAGTGCTTTTGATTATTTTCTATTTATCCTGTATATAGCTTGCTTTGCATATATTTGTTTGCAATTTTCACTCCCAGTAGATTGTAAAACTCCTTAAAGGCAGGGATTACTTTTCTTCTTTTAGGACCTGGCACACAATAGGTACTTAAGAAATGTTTGATTGATTGATTAAAATCTCAGTTCTGTTACTTGGGTGAGTCACTACACAGGGCCTCTATTTTCTTATTTGTAAAATGTCAGGTTGCGCAGTTGCCTTCTAAAGACCCTTCCAGCTCTAATTATGTGATCCTATAATTATGGAAACCTTTTCAAAGACAATCAAGAAACTGGAGATGGTGAACAACTGTTGTTATTGTTTAGTCTCTGGAGTCAAGAAAACCTGAGTTCAAATTTGACTTCAGATACTTACTGTATGACCCTGTTTCACCCCATTTGTCTTAGTTTCCTCATCTGTAAGATGAGCTGGAGAAAGAAATGGCAAACCACTCCAGTATCTTTGCCAAGAAAATCCCAAATGGGGTCAAGAAGAGTCAGACGCGACTAAAAAACCTGAACAACAAAAGTGTTAAATATCTATCATATAAATAATATGGAGGTTAGTTTATGTGTGTGTTTAGAAGAATTGCATATGTTTAACATATATTAGATTACTTACTCTCTACAGGAGGGGATGGGAAGGGAGGCAGAAAAATTTAGAACAAAGTTTTGCAAGGGTGAATGCAGAAAACTACCTTTGCATATATTTTTAAAATAAAAAGCTATTCATAATGCAGTTGAAGTTCATGTGACCAGTTCTGGACAACAATCAATAACTTTGTTCTGTTTTCAAAGTTTAGGTTGAAGATGGATTTGGCTTTTGGTGGGAAGGGTATTAAATCCTTTGCAAGGAGAAAAGACATGGCTGTATGGGCAAAACTGGGAGGCAGAAGTCCAGCACCAAAAAAATCTAAACTTCCTTGTCTCGGCCCACTACAGACCAAGTTAACCAAGGTTGAGTATGGGAAAGTCTGGGAAAGACTGTATGGGAAAGTATGGGAAAGGCTGAAGGTAGCATGGCTGCTACTCTGATTTAGATTCTTCAGAGAGAGACTGTCCAGTTTTAATGTGCATGACTGCAAGGCAGAAGCTGCACTTAGTATCAGAAAAAAGAGATTGAATTTGTAGTCAAATTCACTTTGTTCACCTGGAGTGATTAGTGATAGAAGCCAAGATTGAAAATCCTATGAACAGCAAGAGAAAATAGTTTTTCTTTATGAATGAACATAGCATATTTTTACCTATAATTCTAAAAATAGAGATTGATATTCTCCAGCAGAACCAATAAGTACCCAAAATGGATGAATCATCTTGCATAAAAACCTGATAAAATTCCTTAACATTTGCCCTTGTCCTGTAAATTAAGTCAATTTAAAAATAAATAGTATTTAAACAAAAGTTAAAGAAAAGAAAAAAATATTATTTTTAAAAATTATATTAATGTGCAAAATATAGTACCCGAAGTTTCTAGTAATCTCTTGCTTCCAACTCCTCAGACAAGGCGGTTTGCAGCCTGAGTGACTTTTGAACAAGTCATATAATGTCTTTGAGCCTCAGTCTTTTTGCCTGTAAATGAGAGTCTACCTTATTGAACTACAACAAAAAATCTCCTGAGCCTTGGTAAACAAATGCAAGCAGGAAAAAAAAAAAAAAAAAGCAATGAGTGCCGTCTTCAAGGAGCTTATGCTCTAATGGAAGGAGATACTACATAAAAGGGAGCTGGAAGGATACTTAGTGGGGGGATTAATAAAGTTTAGTGGAGATGAATTAGAAGTGCAACCTGGAGATGAATAAAGACATAATTGGTCTGGTTCAGGAGGTCCTGGTTTTAGTAGAAACCCGCCAATCATTCAGAGAGACTCTGAGGAGTTGGGGTTGGGGAAAGAAAAGGATGGGAAGGGCCTCTAAGAAGTCCAATGATGACATGAACTTCCAGAGTGAAGAAGTTTCTGTGGCCCAGTAAAAGTCTTGTGGAGACAGGTCAGCTGGGTAGTCTAGGAATGTCAAGAGGAGAGATAAGGCAACAAAGGACAATATTGGTTTAGAATAAAAATGTATTTGTAAAATTTTATGATGGAGGATGTTGGAAGATCACAAATAGTATTGCCTCATAAAACAGAAGCAATGAGAGGAAAAGCAAGCATGGAGAGGAAAAGCAGGTTTATTACACTACCCAACAAAAGAAAATAATCCTGAGATGATGTAAGGATGAAATCAGGAATAACCAGATAAAAAGAAAAGCTCTGTAAAAATTATAATCTGAGACTTTTCTCCAGTGTGACAGCAGGGACAGAAAGAAGATTCTTTCTTCTTTGTCTGTTTTTATTTTTATTTTTTTGTTTGTTTGTTTTAAGAGCTTTTTAGTGAAATCACTTCTAATCTGGAGTGTGAGGGATGGTACCTCTGGCTTCAGGTATTCCTTCAGTTCTCCTCTTTAGCCTGGAACCTAAAACCAAGAACTCCATCCTCTTGTAAGTGTCCCCAGCCAGCAAGGGATATTAAGGGGAAAAAATATGGGAATAAATATTGAATGGGATCAAATATATACAAAGTAGATGTATGGCACCATAATTATGATAGTGTCAAGGAATAGATTCTCAGTATATTTGAGAGAGGATACTTAAGGCTCAGAGAAAAAAAATTCAAATCTTTTTTATCACCCTCTGCTCTCCTTATCATAAAAATGACTAAGAAAATGTCAATATCTAATGGCCCATATGGCTACTTTCTGACTTCTATGCATTTTTCATATGACTATATAATTTTTTTCATTGTTTCAAAGAAAATTTTACTTTGAAGATATATATTAATATTTACATGTATGAATATATGTATATACACACAACCTCAGGAACATAGTCCTCTCCATACTCTTCCAAACTCCAGAGGACTAGGCCCAAAATTTGGCTTGGTCTTAAAAGAGTATTGATTCTACCAAATTCATGTTTAGATGAAGCAGAAATGCTGCATGAGTTCTCATCTCAGCTTCAACTGGCTTCAATCTAAAATGTCACTCCTCATTCCTTGGGGTTTCCATATCTGATTTGGCTGCAAAACTCATTCTAGAACAAAGGGGTGCCAATGAATATTTCTTTTTTTTATTTTCTTACTTAAAATTTAAATAGAAAAATAGGAAGAAAATGAAATAGAAAAAAAAAGAAAAAAAAATTGTCATGTCCACATCATAACATACAAGAGGATTCAAGAATATGTAACAATAAATTTCCATTTTAAGAAAGTGTATACAATAGTCATAAGCACATTGTATTCAGAACTGTCCATCTTTGCTTCCTTGTAAATTTTCTTTTATTCTCTCCTGTGAACTTTTTACTTTATTCTTTTTTCCCTTCCTTGCCTCTGCCCCAAATAGGCTCTAGTTAAGCATAGATATATTTTTGTGAATAGGATTTCAGAACTACCAGTCCCCCTCCCTTGTCTAATCTGTGTCAGCTCTTGTTCATGCACCTTGTTTATATGAGATAATTATTCTTTTTACCTTTTCCTACACAGTTTTGCTTTTTTATAATTATATATCATACTCAGCTCTACCCTATTCTTTCTTTTGGACTATCCAATTAATAATGACAATCTTAGAGATATCATTTTCATTTCCATGTAGAAAATAAAGTGTGTCCTTATTGAGTCCCTTGAAATTAGTTTCTGATGTTGACCCTTACATGTTAAATTTTCTATCAAGGTCAGGTTTTGTTTGTAACAAAATCCTGAAAATCTGACAGTTCTTTGAATATCCATTTTTCCCACAATATTATACTTAATTTTGCTGGATATAATATTTTTGGCAACAGGCCTAGTTCTTTTGACTATTGATAAATAATATTCCAGGATCTTTTACTATAGCTGCTGATGTCATATGTGACTCTAGTTGTAGCTCCAGCATATTTGAATTGAGTTTGTTGTTGTTGCTTGTAAAATTTTTTCTTTGATTTGAGGGTGTCCAAATTGAGCAGTAATGTTCCTGAATGTTTTCCTTGTAGGATCTCTTTCAAGTGGTGATTGGTAGATTTTTTTTTTCTGTTTCTACTTCTCCCTCTTGTTCTGTCACTTCAGGACAATTTTCTTTGATTATTTCTTATATTATTATATCAAGCTTTTTTTTTTTGGTCAATCTCATTTGATTTTTAATCTTTTTTGAATTCTTTAAGTCCTTTTGGGGCAGCTAACCATTTAATGTTATTCTTGGAGAAGGAAAAGTTTTTTGGTTTTTTACTTCACTGTCCCTCCCCTGAAAATATATCTCTGTCTTCCTTATTCCCATAGTATTCCCCATATAGTTAGATTCTTTCTTCTTTGCCTTTTTATTTTTTTATTTTTTTATTTTTTTTGTTTTTTTAACTGCTTTTTAGTGAAATCACTTCTAATCTGGAGTGTGAAGGATGGTACCTCTGGCTTCAGGTATTCCTTCAATTCTCCTCTTTAGCCTGGAACCTAAAACCAAGAACTCCATCCTCCTGTAAGTGTTCCCAGCCAGCAGCTTCCCTGTCCCATTGTTTCTGCTTTAGCAGGTGTATGCTGGTTCCTTCTTATCCAGGATGGAGTTTTGGCAGCACAGCTGGGCCTGGTGTTCCTTATCAGCAGAAATTCCCTGAATCTTCCTGGACTCAAACTCCAATTCCTCATGCTGCTGGGGAGATGAAAGTTCCTGTGGTTAGGGCTGAGGCTCTCCATTGACTGTTTCAGCAGAGCTAGCTTAGAGATGTTTATATTTCACATCAGCCAAACCTCAGTCCTGGGGCCTTTCTGCAAGTCTTCTCCTGTTGTCCCCAGAAGATCCCTGTTTTCTGCCCTAAATCTTACTTGTTTTTCTTGTTCGTAAGAAAAATATGGAGAGCTTGGAATTTTCTTACCTACTCTACTATCTTCCCAGAATCTTCTCTGATCTACATAATTATTGAAGACATACTTGATGAAGGTATTAAGTGGGAACAGAGAAAACAAACATCCCACAGTAGACTTGCAGTTACATAATTGAATGAAATATGCAGAGAACACAAAATTCTGCCATCAGCTATTTGACTGTAAAACAAACAACTTGATGCTGTGGAACAAGTTGCAACCTTAAACGTTCCTCTAGAAGTTGTCTTCCTTGCATATAAGTTTTTGTAAATCTATAAATCCATATTAATATAATGTGAATATGTAAATAAATATATAAACAATGTACCTGTTTTATGCCTTATTTGAAATTAACCAAATGGCTATATTGTATTCTCATCAAAGGAGCTTGCCACTATCATGGAGGATGTCCAGCAGATCTAATCTAAGGGGAATTCTCTCCAAATGTTTCTATCAGTAGTCAGTATCATGCTGCTTGCATTAAATTAGACATTATAAATTCTTCTAAATGAGATTTTTTATTATCCAAACAAGTAGAACCTAACTATCCATACAAAAAAACCATATGATTAGAAAATGCCAATTTTTCAACTATGACATGCAATTGAGTGGACAATCCATAGATCTGATCTATAAGTATAAATATCTCAGACAGAAATTCTACTTGGACAATGAACTGGAGCCACAAATTAAAGAGAATCAAAGAGTACTGGACTAGGAAATTACTGTTTCTATGACCCAAGGATGTACCTGAAACAAAGACTCATCTCTTTGATACTATTAATGAGCAACTAAGCAAGTAGATAGAGCCCTGGGTTTAAAGTCAAGAAGATTCATTTTCCTAATTTAAATTTGGTCTCAGACACTTCCTAGCTGTGTGACCCTGGGAAAGTCACTTAACCCTGTTTGCCTCAGTTTTCTTATCTGTAAAATGATTTGGAAAAGGAAATGACAAACTACTCCAGTATATTTCCAAGAAAACTCCAATGGGATCATGAAGAATCATACCAAGAAATTGAAAAACAACTAGACAACAATTCATTAACTAGTCCTGTATGGCTGCAAGTCATATAAAATAATGGTTCACCCAAACAACAATGGAGAGGTGCACTATGAGTGTTTTTAGGCTGTCAGACATTACTAGGAAGAATTGTATGGGGAAAGCTGGGTAAAATTTATTATCAGAGAAATGTATGGCCAGAAAGAGATGAGCCTGTTATATAGGAAGGGTGAAAGCTATTTGATGAGCAACTTACACCTTCCCTTGATATTCATGCAAACTCAGGAGATGCAGAGGAAAGCCCAAGAATATCGGATGGGTCCCCTGCAGAGGAATCACTGAAGGACATGGACAAGAATCATATGGGATGAGAAGCTTGTATGTGATTTGTAGTGTTGGAGGGAAGCATCATATCATTGAATAGAATTATCGTGTTCCACAGTGGAGACACTTTAAGCTTATAGTCCAATAAAATTCTCAAATCTTTTTTCAGATGCAATTATTATTTACCCATGTTCCTCCATCCTGTATGTGAAGAATTTATTTAAAAAAACACAAGTATAAAACAATATTTATCCCCATTAAATTTCATCTTATTAGATTTGCCCCAACATTGTAAACTGGAAAAATATTTTTGGATTTTGAGTCTGCAACCAAAGTATTAGCTTTCCTTCCAAGCCTTATGTGATCTACAAATGAGATAAGCATGTTATTTTTCTAATTCTCCATAAAAATGTTAAAAACAAAACAAAACAAAAACCAGGGACAAGCAGCAATCCTTGGAGCCTCTACCAGAAATCTCCTTTGGGGCTGACACTGACACTAACTATGAAGTTGATTATTTGGGGTTTTCAGCCACCCAACCAGATCTGAATCTAACTAAACATACACTATTGTCTTAACTCTCATCTTTCTATATTTTTATCTTTTTTCCATAATAATAGCATGAAAGTCTTTGTCAAAGGGTTTCCTAAAATCTAGGTAAATTCTATCTACAGTATTCCTCTGAAATACCAGTCTAGTAAGAAAAAAAAAAGGAAATAAGGTTATTCTGACACGATCTGTTCTTTGAAAATTTTTATTATTTTTTTTCCAATTAACAAGCATTTATTTATTTTTCTCTTTTCCATCTCCTTCAGTTGAACAAAAAGAAAAGAAAAAACAATTTTTGTGCTATAAGACAATTTCTATTTGCCCTTTCTTATGTTTTAAGTTAAGTGGCAAATCCATTAGAATTTAATTCTTCCAGAGGAAAAATTGGCTGCATATGCAGCTGGTATCAAAATGGGAGAGCATTCCTAGAATCAGGTAAACCTGAGTTCAACTAGGATCTCAGACATTTGCTAGCAACATGACCTGGACAAGTTATTTAATCTTCTCCCTAGCTCTGTTCCACCATGTAAAATGGGGATCAAAACAGCATCTATTTCCCCTTATTTGATGAGAATCAAATAAGGTAAAATGTATATAGTGCCCAGTACAAAGCCATTTGATAATGCTTATTTCTTTCCTTCCTAAAGGGCAAACTGCATCTCCCTTGATGCAGTTTAGTCTCTAGCTTGATTGATGTGGTTGCTTTGGGGAGAGATCAGGGCAGTCAGGATACTCAACCCTGCTAGAAGTATTTCCATATGGAGATGGGGTTTGGTAGTAATGGTGTGGGGTATACTTGCTCTGATATGGCTAAGTTAGCCTCCTTCTTGTTAATTTTTGAATTACTTAGGAGTACCTCATTTCTTTCCAACATTGAACCTAAATTAACAGGGTATTTACCTAAGTGAAGCCTGCCCTTAATACCTCCTCACAAATATACCTAATCATATCATGCAAATTTCTGTCTTGGCCATATCCAAAAATGTATGTCTTTTTTTGCATCCATCATACGATCTATTTTTGATGAAGTCCTACTGGGATTCTTTGATCACCACTTTCATTAACCATGCCTTTCCCAATACATTCTAGAATTTTACAGAAATAACAATCAAGCTCACTGGCTTATATTTTTCAGAATCCACTCCACCTTTCCTCCTTTAAAAAAAAGGGGGGGAACATTTGCCTTCTCCAGTCTTGCAATACCTCTCCTGTTTTCCATGACCTTTAAAAGATCAATGGTGATGGCTCAGCCATCATATCCATTAGTTTTGTTTTGTTTTCGTTTTTTCAGTATCTTGAAATGTATGGTCCTGGTGATTTAAACTTATCAAATAGGGTTAGGTGATCTCTTGCTATCCTTCCAATTATCTTGAACATCTGCACTCTATTAGTCACTTTTGTACTGTCCTTTCCAGTTCAAAGATCATTCTCTTTGACAAAAACAGAAACAAAATGGAAATGACCTGCTTTGGCTTCCCTCTGTCATCATTTATTGTCCCATTTTCCTCAAATGGCAAACCTATTTCTTCTTTAACTCTCCTTTTCCCCCAATATAGTTTAAACAAACAAATAAAAACAACCTTTGTTATTCTCAACACTCTCACCTCATTTTGAAATTATTCTTATTGGAACATTCCATTCCTTTATTTTCATCCACCATTACCTGCCTTGCTTTCATTTTCTGTCCATGTCTTTTAAAAAGTTCCCTGTGATACCAAAGTATTCTTTCTAATCAACTACAGTAATCCCTTCCATATCTCAGGGGTTAGGGATGCAGAGCCCCCACTATCTGGAGAATCCAAGGAAAATTTTTTACCCCTGGGGGAGGAGGGAGGATTCTGGGAAGATGGTGGAAAAGGTAAGAAAATGCAAAGCTCTCTAGATTTCCCCCACAAACAAAAATTGCTCCTCAGGGCAAACATGGGTGAAAATTAAATAAGACCTGGGGTAGAACAGGGGTCCTTCTGAGACAACCTGAGATCCCCAGATCTGAAGTTTAACCAATATAAAGTGTAAACACCTTTAGACTAGCTCCACAGAAACAGTAAGTGGAGAGCCCTGGGGTTAGCTGGGTTCAGGGATAGCTTTAGAACCACAAGAACTTTCACCTTCCTGACATTGGAGATCACTGAGGGAACCTCCACTGATAAAGAATGCCAGACCCAGCTGTGCTGCTGGGACATGGCCCAGGTGAGAAGGAACCAGCACCTGGTGAGTGCAGAGGCAGGGATGCTCCTGGCTTCAGGCACTTAAGAGTAGGGTAGAATTCTTGGTTTGGAATTCCAGGTCAGAGGGAAGAGATAAAGTGAAGCCAGAGGACCATCTTTCCTCCTCGGCTAGGACTAGAGGTGCTTACACTAATAATTCTCATATTTAAAAAAAATGAACAGGGAAAGAATCCCCAATCATAGAAACTTACTATGGGGAAAGGGAACACTGGGGTTCACCTTCAGAGGAGGGCACTGAAGTAAAAAAAAATAACTTCTTCTACCCTGAATAGTAATATGAAATGGCTACCTGCTCAGAAAGAATTTATAGAACTCCAAAAAGACTTTAAAAATCAAATGACAGAGAATGAGGAAAAAAATAAACAAACAATAAAGAACCATCCAAGAAAAACAAATTATGAAAAAAAAAGTTAACCCACTGGAAAAGCAGATACAGAGTGTTAAAAAAGAAAATAGTTCTTTGATAATTAGAATTGAGCAAGAGAAAGCCAGTAAAGTTATGAGACCAAAAAATAACAAAATGAAATATAAAGAATGAAAAATTAGAAGAAAATGTGTAAATGCATGTGTGTATATGTATATATGTATGTGTGTATATTTGTAGGTATATGTATGTTTATAGATATATGTATGGGTATGAATATGTATATACACATATACATGGTTACACATGTATATAGCTAAATACATCTGTGTTTAATTGTACATAAATATACATGGATACATAAATATATTCATGCTTAACTGTAGCCTGCTTAGAGGATGAGAGGGGGAAAAATAGATAAAAACTGCACAAAAGAGAACAAAAGACCAATCTACAAGGAAGCAAAGAAAAAATGGACAGTTATGAATAAAATCTCTTTTATTATTATATATGCTTTGTAGAAATGGAAATCCATAATTAACATATATTGAATTTTTCCTGATGTTCTACTGGATACATGACAATGATCTGTTTTGTTTTTTTTTTCTTTCTTTTCCTATTTGTTTTTTTTCTTATTTTATATTTAATTAAAAATTTTTAAAAATGGAAAAAAAAATTTGTCCCTCTTTTCCTATCAGAGAAGTTTGAATTTTTTTCATCCCCACAACTCTCCCAGAATTCCCATTTAATTCCTTATCAAGACCCACAATATATTGAAAATATATTGGAATATATTATAATATAGGAAAATCTTGAGGTAGAAGGGATAATTGTACCTTCTATCTTCCTCATAAGAATTGTTTCTCTTAACACCACATACCAAAATAAGATCTAAATGGGTTCATGATCTGGATATAAAGAGTGATATTATAAGTAAGTTAGAGGAACATAGGATAGTTTACCTCTCAGACCTATGGAGATGGAATAAATTTATGTCCAAAGAAGAACTGGAACTCTTAATTGAACACCAGATAGATAATTTTGACTATATTAAGTTAAAAAGTTTTTGTGCAAACAAAACCAATGCAGTCAATATTAGGAGGAAAGCAATAAATTGGGAAACCATCTTTACATTTAAGGGTTCTGATAAAGGTCTCATCTCTAAAATATATAGAGAATTGTCTCATATTTATAAGAATTCAAGCCATTGTCCAATTGATAAATGGTCAAAGGATATGAACAAACAATTTTCAGATGATGAAATTAAAACTATTTGTAGTCATATGAAAAGTTGCTCCAAATCACTATTGATCAGAGAAATGCAAATTAAAACAACTCTGAGGTACCATTCATTACACACCTGTCAGATTGGCTAGAATGACAGGAAAAGATAATGGTAAATGTTGGAGGGGATGTGGGAAAACTGAGACACGGATACATTGTTGGTGGAACTGTGAACGGGATCCAACCATTCTGGAGAGTAATTTGGAACTATGCTCAAAAAGTTATCAAACTGTGCATACCCTTTGACCCAGCAGTGTTTCTATTGGGCTTATATTCCAAAGAGATCATAAAAGAAGGAAAGGGCTCCACATGTGCAAGAATGTTTGTGGCAGCCCTTTTTGTAGTGGCTAGAAACTGGAAACTGAATGGATGCCCATCAATTGGAGAATGGCTGAATAAATTATGGTATATGAATGTTATGGAATATTATTGTTCTATAAGAAATGACCAGCAAGATGATTTCAGAGAGGCTTGGAGAGACTTGCATGGACTGATGCTGAGTGAAATGAGCAGAACCAGGAGATCATTACACATGACAACAACAATACTATATGATGATCAATTCTGATGGACATGGCTCTCTGCAACAAAGAATTGTCTCAAACCAGTTCCAATTGTTCAGTGAAGAAAGCCATATACACCCAGAGAGAGGGATGTGAAATGTGGACCACAACATAACATTTTCATGCTCTCTATTGATGTTTGCTTGCATTGTGTTTCCTTTCTCTCATTTTTCTTTCTTGTAGATACGATTTTTCTTGCACAAAAAATGGTAAGTGTGGAAATATGTGTACATATATTCAATTTGTCAAGTATTTTAACATAATTAACATGTAGTGGATATCCTGCCATCTAGGGGAGGAAAATTTGTAACAGAAAAGCTTTGGAAGGGTTAATGTTGAAGAATTACCCATACATATGTTTTGCAAATAAAAAGTTTTAATAAAAAATAATAATTAAAAAAATAATTGTTTCTCTTTATCTCCAAAAATCATTTTTGACAGCATCTATTCTTCCTGAACTGGCTTCCTCTGTAGAATTTTAGTACACTGAATTCTGTCTATTCTTTAACTAAATCCTTTGAAAACTGTTCTCCCCAAAATACCCAATCTTCTTCTTCCCTTTCTTTTTCACAAATTATAAGATGCAGTGGTCACTTTTCCCCATTCTTCCCACTTCTCCCATCATTTCTACCTTTAACAAGTGGTGAGAACTGAATTGGGAATATGAACATTCCTTTCTTGGTTCCTCCTTATTTATAAGAATAAAATTACCTTTAAGGCAAGCCAAGAAATTATTAGCTACTCTGCTTTTAGCAGAAAGAGAGCATCAGCAAATTTCTTGATAATTGACGACTTATTTCGGCACAGTGTTGTATATCTATGTTAAGCCTTTGTGAACTCACTTATATCATCTTTTTTTTTTTTTAATGACTTCTATTGATCTCCATCCAAAGGCATGGATGAGACAGGTTTTAAAGATTATTGTAGGAAAAGGCTGGTGTTCTACAGGTAGTGGGACATAGAGTATAGAAAGAAGGGTAGTCAAGTCAACAAGTGGATATTAAGTGCCTACTCTGTACCAGACACCATGCTTAAGAGCCAGGGATACAAAGAAGGGCATTCCTCTCTCTCCCCAAATAACCAAAACCAAAAAAAGTCCCTACTCAGAGGTAAACAGAATTAAGTGCTTGCCTAGTATCACCCAACTAGTAAGTGTCTGAGGCTACATTTAAACCCAAGTCTTCTTGATTCCAGACCTGGTACTCTATCCACTGCAACACCTACCTGTCCTTGGTATCATGATTCCCATAGTGATAATAACTCATACCTTGATGTCTGGGACTTCAAGATAGGTATGAGAATGGCTGGACTGTGAGTCTCAGATTATATCCTGAAACCAAATAGAATTCTTTTATTTATCTTTTTCAATAATATATTATTTTTCCAAAAACATGTAAAAACAGTTTTCAACATTCATTTCTGTAAAACTTTGTGTTCTAAATTTTTCTCCTTCCCTCCTCTACCCCACCTCCCCAAAGACAGCAAACAATCTAATATAGGGTAAATGTATGTAATCCTTTAAAATGTATTTCAACATTTGTCATGTTGTATAAGAAAAATCAGACCAAAAGGGGAAAAAAAAATCCATGAAAAAGAAAAAAAAATAAATAAAAAGATTGAAAATACTATGATTTGATCCACATTTAGTCTCCATAGATGGCACTTTTAATCCCAAATCTGTTGGAATTACCTTCAATCAATGCATTGTTGAGAAGAGCCAAATCCCTCACAATTGATCCTCACATAATCTTGATGTTAGTATCTACAATGTTCTCCTGATTCTGCTCACTTCATTCAGCATCAGTTCATGTAAGTTGCTCCAGGCTTTTCTGAAATCAACCTGCCCATCATTTCTTATTGAAGAATAATATTCCATTACCTTCAAATATTATAACTTCAAATAGAATTATTTTTAAAAGAAATATCCACTATTTTAGCTTTTTCTATTGATAGAGAAAACTCGATGACTATAAATTTTTTTGAAAAAAGATCATCTGGGTTTTTTTCCTAAAGTGCAGAGGATTTAGAGCTAGAAATGTTGAGGTTAGGGAGTACAGTCAGACTTTTTCCTGTATCAGGCCATCAAAATGAGAGGGTACGGGATGAGACCCCAAAAGTATATTGGGAGGCAGCTAGATGGAGCAGTGGATAGATCATTGGCCCTGGAGTCAGGTAGGGCCAGAGTTCAAATTTAATTAGCACATACTAGCTGTGTGACCTTGGGCAGAACCCCAATTGCCTTGCAAAAAAATAAATTTTTTAAAGTATATTGGAGTTATAGGCCAGTATCACGAGTCATCCCCAAAAGATCAAAGGGCAAAGATTTTATTACACTGCCAAGAGCAGGGCCAAATCCAAAAGGAATTAGTAAGAAAAGGCATTTTAGCAATTAACTAGGGGAAAGACAAGTTCCCCAGCAGTAACTAGGAGGAAAATGTTAATAAGGGGTTTGGCCTCTTAATTTGGCTTTCTGATTGGATTAGTAAATGTGTTTTCTAGAGACTCTCACCTGGAGTGGGACTATAACCTAAAAGGCCCACTTATGGCTGAGATGACCCAATCAGTGCTTCTCGCTGCTTACCTCAGGGAGTATTATAATCCTATCTGTGCTTCAGACTTTCTCCTCTAAGGCTATCTGGATACCCTAGATTCCATGGGAAGAGAATATTCAAACTCCTCATGTTTTTGTTTTTTGTTTTTTAATTAAAACATTTTATTTGCAAAACAATGTATGGGTAATTCTTCAACATTGACCCTTGCAAAGCTTTCTGTTACAAATTTTTCCCCCTAGTCCCTTCCCCTCCCCTAGATGGCAGGAAGTCCACTACATGTTAATTATGTTAAAATACTTGACAAATCGAATATATGTACAAATATTTCCACACTTATCATTGTTGTGCAATCAACCTCCTCATGTTACAGATGAGTAAACTAAACCCCAGGGAAATGAAGTGATTTGCCCAGTGTCATAGTTAATGACAGAGTTAGAATCAAAACTCAGTTCTTCATTTATAATCTGGAGAGATAGTGTGAATAGGGCACTGGACCTAGATTCAAGAAGACCTGGTTTTTCCTATCCTTGAGAAAAGCTGTTCAACCCCTTTGTGGAGCTTGTAATAAATAATAGGGATTCATTTTCTTTGGGACTAAACCCTTTTGACTCTTAAGTCCCCTTTATAACTCTCAAATGTGGTGATTCTGTGACATATTGACTGTGTGTCCCTGAATGAATCATTTGGGCTTTCTGTACTTCTAATTCCTCATCTGTAGAGAAAGAGAGAGCCCCTCTAAGGTCTCCTTCAGCTCTAAATCCATGATATCCTGCCACCCTCCCTCCTTTTCAGCTGCTTCCCCTGAAACCTTTGCATATTGTCTTCCCTGTTAGAATGTCAGCTTTTTAAAGGATGAACTATTTCCATCTTTCTTTGTATCCCCATAACTTAGCACAGTGTTTGGCAAATTTTGAGGGCTAATTGAATGCTTGTTGAATGATTAACTGCTGAGTAACAGTTTTCCCCAAACCCTTTCTCTGGGGCTCAGTTTCCTTCTTTGCAAAAATGTTCCTTCCAGCTTTGATATACTGTGGTTCTATTCTTCTATGATGTTAATGGCCATGATTTAGTTGTATTTGGAACACCAAGGTTACTTAACCCCTTCTAGTTTATTACAACAGGAAACCAAGCTCCTAGAGAGAATAAAACTCTCCTTCCATAACCAACTACACATAGTAGACAAGGCTTGGGAGGTTAGATGCCACATTCAAGGCAATACCCTCAAAAATTGAGAACAAAGAAGACTGAGGGACTTGGACAAATGGTTCAGTGTTAGGTCCCAGAAAATTCAAACTAATAAATGTCTCACATCCTTAAGTGTTTCACTGTTATGATGTGAAGCTGGAAAGGCTTCCAGCTGGGGCCCAGTGATTGCTCAGGATGAGAAGATCATCTTACATGCTCAAAAGCCCATCTCCAACATTTATCATCCAGGAAGGGAATCATTTTTTAAATTCAATTGCTCCTCTTTGAAGGAGAATGATACCATACTTCTGGGAGAAGCAGAGTTTGTGAGAGCTTGGCAGAGAGACGATACTCCTTCTTCTGGTTTTGGGTTTCAGGAGAAAATACATGTGATTCCAGATTCAGGGAGAAGGCAGAGCAGGATGAGAAAGATTCCAAGAAAAAGCCAACTTGTAGAACAGCTAGTGTCTAATCTGATTCTCAGTGGCCACCTGTAGGTCATTTGGTCATTGTTTGGATCCAAACTGACTCAGATTGAATGTAAAAAGCAATCATTTCTTCTTTGACCAGAAACCCTGAGGGTCTTCCCCCCTCAGATTCCCCCCTTCAGATTGCTTTGGACTAGGTGAAGAAGGTGAAGAAGGAGATTCTTTGCCTCTATTGCTCCTGATGGGTGCAGCCTCAGTCAAACTGAGACTTGCTGAGGACCTTAGCTTAAAAAGGCCAGGTCTTCCAGGGCCATCTCAGGTCATCCAGATCTCTATCTTCCAGACTGAACCCCGATGGAGAGTGAGATAATGACTTGCATGTCATCATCTACAAGTGAATTGGATAGAAGGGAGGGAGGGCTGGGCAAGGTCACCTGCCTCTCCTTCCCCTCCAGAGCGGTCTGGGTCCAATGTCCAGAGATCCGGAACACTGGAGATAGTACCACCTCCCAGAAGTCACGGTCCTAACAATAGCTTAGTTAGCATAGTAGATAACTTGTCCCAGGGCTTTTGATATGAGTGGGATGTCACAGAAAACCCTTCTAGGAGGAAGGTTATGTATGAATAACTTGCCTTATAAGTTCTTTTGTTGTTCTGGTAGTTTTGGAACAATTAAGGTTGTGAATCACCCAGGGCCAAATAGTATGTGTCAAAGGCCAAAGTTATGCCTTAAGACCTTTCTGGATTTTGAAACCAGTTCTCCGAAATCTAGTTTGTCTTTCTAATGTCACTAATCACCAAGTCTCTGAAGCCCCAGTGGTCACTGAGGCAGCCTGGGGAAATGAATATAGAATGCTAGACTGGGAGTCAGCAAGACTTCCGATGTCTTCGAACATGAGCTACTTTGTATTCAGTGACCTGAGTTCCCTCTGAACAAATGGGCCTTGTATGTGGAATCAGGAGAGACCTAGGGATCATCTTCTTAACACTTTCTAGCTCCAAGTCCCTTCACTTCTATAAAGTATTTTCACCTATAAATGGAGTTTACAAATCTGGTGTTCTGATCCCATAGGATAGTTTCAAGGATTGATATTGATAAGTTAATATCTATATATAAACATGTTCACATTTGCCAGAAACTTTCTTCCACCTTGATTAATATGCATTTTAAAATCTTGTTTTTTATTCTTATTTTTTTTCTTTAAAAGTACTTTATTTTTCCAAATACATGCAAAGATAGTTTTCAACATTCACCTTGCAAAACCTTGTGTTCCAAATTTTTCTCTCTTTCTTGTCCCCTCCCCAAGACATCAAGCAATCTGATATAGGTAAAACAGCAAGCATTTTTTAAGTAAATACCACATACAAAGGTGAAGGCTCTGGGGATCAAAGACAAAAACAATCCCTGATATCTAGATTATCATGACTTTTAATCTTATATGTATGTAATTGATTTTTTGAGCCCCAATATAAAACTTTACATTAATAACAATGTAATAAATTTATAATTGATAACACAAATTAATAATAGTGATAATCTATAAAGTCAGTTGTTTGGTTCTGTCTCATTTTAAGATTACTCCCGAGTAAAAATTATTTCCCCAGGTAGAAATTATTTTCTTCACTAGACCTCTTATACTTTTTATAATACTTTATTATTTTTATAATTTATTTATATTATAACTTATTACACTTTATATAATACCTTATTATATATACTTATGTCTCTTATACCTCTTTGTACCTGTCTTCCATATGTATATAGCTAGATAGCTCAATAAATAGATCATAGGGCCTGGAGTCAAGAAGATATGAGTTCAAATCTGGCGTCAGATGCTTAATTAGCTATGTCATCCTAAACAAGTCACTTAACCTCTACTATTAGAGACTAGATAAGGAAATGGCAAACTACTCCAATATCTTTGCTAAAGTAAACTCCAAGTCCATTATGGACCATGGGGCCATAAAAAGTCAGATATAACTGAAAACCATTGAAGAGAAAGCTGTGTGACCTTGAATATGTCACTTAGTCTATTTGCCTTGGTATCCCCAACTATAAAATGGGAATAATAATAGCACTTATCTGCCAGGGTTTTTATGAGGACCAAATGAGGTAACAGTTGTAAAACACCAAGCACTATATAAATGTTAGCTGTTATTATTATATCTTATTGATATCTATTTGTCTCCCTCCCCTATCAGAATATAATCTTAATAGGGCTAGGGGCCATATTTTATCCAAATTTTTGCATCTTCAAATTATATCATGGCTATTTTAATATAGCAGGGTCTTAATAAGTATGCTTATATTTTATGCTGAGGATTGTCAGCACTGTTCAATTCTAGATACTGGTTCTTTAGACATTTTGAAATCATCAGGCTGCCAGAATTTGATGAAAATATCCTTTAAATCAGGACTCTCGTCCCCTTTTGCTCTAATTCTGTGCTTACTAAGCAACCTTCTTTCTGACTTTGTAATTTGCTCTTCTGTGTATATTGAGCCACAAGAAGGGAGTATCCCATG
>JAJPUD010002923.1:0-16014 GCA_023553655.1 Myrmecobius fasciatus
AAAAAAAACTATTCTAGTATGTCTCACAAGAAAACTCCAAATGGAGTCACAAAGAATTGGACCTAATTAACAACAATTGATATATCATTCTATTTATCTGTCTTTCAGTCTATACACACACACACACATACACATATATACACATAAAACAAAGATATGTATATAATTCATGTACATGTATGTATAATGAATATATAATCAATATAATAATTAATTCAAATAATATATCATAATAATAGTTATATACCATATATTATATGTTACATGGATTTGTACATGTGTGTGAATCCCAATTCTTCTCTACCCATATTTTATAGATGTTGGGATTGAGATTGAAAGAGACAAAGTAATTTATGCAAAGTGCATGCATAGTAAATTGGAAAGATAAGATTTGAGCCCATGTCTTTTATTCTTACTATAATGTCTTTGTTACTATGTTCTATATGTACCATCTAAAATAGTAATATCAATTTAAGACTAGAAAATCTTCAAAGTCTCTCAGTTTTAATGCATTATATTTCTTATGTTATGTTTGAAGAGGTACTGTGACATTTATTTGTGGTCTCTTCCTCTTACCCCCCAAAAGATGCTCACTTTTCTACCACTTTGCTTCAGTCTTGCAATTTGAAGGAGGTAATCAACAAACCATAGTTACATGGCTTTGAGAAAAAAGGACATCAAAAGAGATAAGTTTTGATGAGGGTAGATATTAAATGTAAATTAAGGCAGTATGGGCCTGGGTTAAAACAATAATTTTTTGAGAAGTAAGGGGAGTGAAGTACTGAAAAAGAAGAGGGAACACTAAAAAGATAAACTTTGATGATTGCAAATTTACATCTATCAGGCACTAAATATAGAGTCATATTTCCCTACATACTTCTTCTCCTTCTTGCTCTATGATCTTATTGATTTTATTATAATTTCTATGCAGACCTCATGCTTGAAATAGGTTTTCCTAGTCTAGGAAATTAAATAGAGAACAATGAATCACATCCACTTCACCCTTGCCAAGCACATGTACTAGATGTTCTCACACAGAATGGACATCATTCATGGAAAAGACTGAAGGTCCCTACTGAGTGAGAATTATGATGTTAGTTCTTTGTACTTCTTTATCAATTGAATAATCTGCAAAGAATAATCTAGAATATGGCAAGTTTTGTGTAAATAATATATTTAAAACATTTCTGGACTCCTTTTTGTGACAGTTATATTTCTCCAAATCTTTATATTAATATCTAACAGATGTGCCTGGAAGAAGTGTCCAAAGTCATTCCTACACAATCTTGACCTTTGCTACTTTTATATGTCAGTTACTTGGGCAAATGCAAACATGACCAAGTTTTCCTTGGTGAGAAATGAGAAATTTTGAGGGTTACTGAACATCTGAAATTCTCATAATGGGGAATTGTTTTGCAATTTTGATGTCTGAGGAAAAAATCCCTCTGTTAGATTGATTTTGAAACATTTCAATCTCTTTAGAAGTTGGGTTCAGGCATTAAAGGAAGACTTTGAGAGGAAGACCAATGTTAACAAAGAGTTTTAATATGGAACTGGAAAAACATTATTTTCTGTCCTATATGTTACATATGAAAGTTTAAAAGAAAAAAAAGAACATTTTTTTCAATAAATCCCTATAAGGAGAGAGTACTAAATTCAACAACTTGAACTTACAAGACTTCAAATGTCCAGTATATTTTCGTAGTTCTAGTTTATATTACCCAGAATATTGTGGATTTGATTTTTTTTTCTATTTAAAGTTCATGGGCCAAACCATGATCTCAAATGTTAGTCAGTAAAATGCTCATATAATGAATCCCAGAGAAATGGTGATTTGATATCAGAGTGTCCTTACAAATGGTTTCCTCACACATAGTCCACACCAAATGCTAAAATAATTATAATCATATGAACAGGTACCCTAACCTGACACATGGTACTGGCAAGCTCAAAGGTTTTTGTCCATATTCTTTTATCTTATAAAATTCCTATTGGCAGATTTCTGCATATGGGGAAATGGAAGTGCAGAAAAAATTAAATTACAAGAGTGTCATAGTACACTAGAATGGCCAAGAATTATATTCCAGGATCTGTCTACTTTAATGCACTGTTCTTTCCCTTATATGGAATCAAAGAAAATGGAGAAATGGAAGAGTGAATTTTTGTAATAGACAAGTTATATTATTTTAGTGATGTATGACCAGTTAAGTACCTAAGTTAGTATTAGGAAAAAAGCATTAGCAAGACTTCAGTCCTTGATATTTAATAGCTTTGAAAAGAAAGTATCTTAAAAGTGTTGTATTTCATGTTTTATTACTTTGATAGGAAAAACAATATTTTTACATAGCCCATATAAATTGTCTTTATAAATAAACATATCTCCATAATATAAGTAAATATGGCTTTTTATACCAGGTTATTGCTAATTGGCTCATCTTTCTCTGTGAATTTGTTTTGTTTGAATATTTTTAAACAAATTTCCTAGAACATCTGAGAAACTATAAAGTTTAGCCTTTTAAGCTTAAATAGAAAAATACTGAAGACTTTTGATGTTTCTACTCTCAGATTCCCTAATCTACAGACTATAATACAATAATTGTTTCATTCTTAATCATGTTAATGATTACAGGAGAGGCCAATGGTAGCAGTAGTATTATAACAGCAATAATAGTATCTGTATAGTACCCAGTATATTCCTGGCACTGCTAAGTGCTTTTTTGTCATTTGTCTGTTTATGCAACCCTGACTGATAGGGGCTATTATTATCCCCATTTCACAGTTGAAAAAACTAAGACAAACCAGTGTCTTGTCAAGTTTATACAATAAGAAAGGTTATATCTAAATTCAAGAAGTCCTGACTCCAGACACAGTGCTCTAGCCATTATACTACCAAGCTGCCTCTATTTGGAAGAAAAAGCCCTTTACTGGAATTAATACGAACTAAAGTGAATGTGTGTGTGTGTGTGTGTGTGTGTGTGTGTGTGTGTACACACACACACACACACACACAAACACATATATATATACATATACATATGCATATGTATATATATGAAAAACAAATATATATATAAATATGGATATTTCCCTCTCTCTTGCCTTCTTAAAAGTGCCAATGGACAGGCAGAATTATCTAAAAGCTAAAGTGAAAGCAAAAACAATATAGCTACATGACAGTGATAGTACAGTCTGTTTGTCTAACAACAAAACAGGTTGGGAAGTAGGGTGATCAAAGATACAGTAAGACCCTAATTAATCCTCTCTGTCTTATGACACATATCTTGAATCTACCCTAAAGTGGCAATGTAATATGATAGAAAGAACATTAACTTTGATGTCAGAGGATGTGTTCAAAACACAAATTTTCCATTACAGCCTTTGTGATATAGGAGAAGTCACTTGGTATCTCTAGACTTCAGTTTCCTTAAGCATAAAATGAGGTGGTTTTATTAACTGTGTTGCAGACTCAGGAATGCTTCATGCTTCCTGAGATATTTAAGATGAGTAGTTCAAGGAACAGCTGGATGGTGCAATGGATAGAGCACCAGCCCTAGAGTCAGGAGAACCTAAGTTCAAATCTGTCCTCAAACGTAATATTTACTAGCTGTGTGACCCTGGGCAAGTCTCTTAACCCCAATTTCCTTGCCTTCCTCCACTCAAAATACATATATTTTGAGTGGAGGAATTATATATATATATAATTCCAGGGTAAGAGAAGCTCCTCAGGAAAATGGCTTTATGAGTTTGCTTTAAAAAAAATTAGACTTTTTAAAGTCTAAAATCAACATTAACATGTTGATGATGTGTATTACATATATTTTCTCAAAGGCAAAAAGGTAAAATGATAAGTTAGGGACAAAACTGGAAGCTGAACCATCCACTGCAAGACCAAGCTTGCAGGAGGTGATAGACATGAACATTTTACTTCTTTAACTTTTGAAATCCTATGACATTTGGATTAAGTTCTGATTATTTCTTCTATAAATGTGAAAAAAAGTATTTATTTTTATGTTTTGTTAATGAAAATGTGTTATTGCACATGAGAAATCCCTTTTATTTCACCATATGTCACCTTGTCTTTTGGACATTCTTAAGCTTGGAAATATTTCTAGCAGACAGACTTCTGCCTTCCAATGCATCTGCTGCCAAGAAAAAAGTGGGTATCTGAAACTCAGCCACAGACTTGGCAAATTTCAAATTCAGAATAAAACTTTTAAAATGCATTCAGAATTTTAAAAGTGTGATGGAAAAATGAAAAAAAAATATTACTCAAGTCTGGCTCTGAACTTATTTTGATGTCAGGAGTTAAAATTAGTTTTGCCTTCCTGAGAAAGTAGAAATTAAAGCATGTAAGTGAGGAGCATAAGTTTCTACACATAATGTACTTTCCTCCCATCTCAGGAAGAAAAGAGCAGGAATGCAACTCTTCCTATCATAATTGATTTTGTTTGGAATGTTAAAACAGAGCCAAATTAGTGCCAACTGTGTCACAGTATTTCTGAAGCACACACCTGTCTTCAGGCTTGTTTCCAGGGAATGTTGACAGATTTTACAGAGGTGTCTAGGCAGCTGTCCAGTCAATAAAGTGGAGCTTACCTAAGTGTAGGAATCAAACATTTGTGATTCAGCTTCACTGAACTGAGAAACTGAGTATCTCAATGGATTACATATGATAGAATTGGAAATTCCTGAATTTAATTTTTACCAAGGGAAATAACCAAACCAGATAAAACTGAATGTCTGTCAATTGCCAATTATCCATGAAGTTCTTTTGTTGTTGTTGTAGAGGCAATTGGGGTTAAGTGACTTGCCAGGATCTTAAAGCTAGGAAGTATTAAGTGTCTAAGACCAAGTTTGAACTCAGGTCCTCCTGACTTCAGGGTTGATGCTCTATCCACTGTGCCACCTAGCTGCCCTCATATTCATGAATTTCTTAGTTTTGTTTTGTATTGTTTTCCAGGAAAGATTTTCTAATTAGAAATGGGGAAAAAACCATTCTGAGTTCTTCTGCAGAAAATTGACAACCTATATGATAAATTTCATTCATTGTCATAATAAGGGATCATAAACAATAGAACTCAAAGGAACTAAGAAATTATCTACACTTAAGTAGGATCATAGATCAATGAAGTGAATGGAATGACCCTATAAGAATATAAAGTAATAAGAGACTTTTAGGGTCTCCAGGCAACCTCTTTGTTTTACCAATGAGGAAACTGAATCCCGGAGAGTCACTGATTTACTTAATGTCACACAAGTAGTAAGTAGTAAAATCAGAATTAGAATGTAAATTTTCCCTTAGCTTTTTCTGAACCATCCAAATGCTAATAACTCCCTATCTTGTGCTTAACTGCTATTTATGCATATACATTTATGTATATGTAATTACATACATATGTATAAAATTATATTTATACACATATATGTAGATATATGTGTGTGTGACACACATACATACATATTGTCTCCCCCAGAGACTATAATCTCCTTGAGAGTAGTGACTGCTTCATTATTTGTCTTTCTATCTCCAGCACCTAGTAAAGTGCCTAGCATATTATAGGTGCTTACTAAATGCTTATAGATGGACTGTTTGTGATTCTAAATCCAGTCTGCTTTTCACTACAGCATTTTCCCTCAAGTTCCTTATTTTGCTGATGAATAAATTGATGCCCAGTAAATTGAAAGAACTTATTCAAGATTAAAACAGTCTATTATTGGCAAAATTAGAATTAAAAGCAAGAGCTTCTATTTTCCTAACTAAAACTCTTTTAACTACCATAGAGATATCCCTATGCTAGAGCTTAAACAATAGCCCTATACAAACAATTGGTAAATAATAGATATGTTAGATGATTGCACCCTCTAAAAGCTGCTCTTGGCAATATATATAAGACTTTACATTTTTGAGAGCCCTAGATGGGAAAATAAGATTTTAAAATATAGCCAAAAACTCATTCAACAGTTTCTTGGAACATTAATGGGTCTCTTATCAATTACTCTAAATTCTTCATAAATCACTTAGATTTTAAAATTTTGTCTTCACAAGAGACAATCTTTTAATACATATCAGTTCATGCCTCTCATTTTTCTTTTACCATAATCATATCGAGCCTTACCTTTTATTTTTATTCCTATGTTATTAGACATAAGTTAAAAATAATAATACAATTTAAATGTTTTAGTTCCACAAAACCAGTATTGTACAAAAGTATATATTAAATAGGACAATACTATCACATAGTTTCCACAGTCTGCCTAAAGGACTATAGATAAAAGAATAACAATTAGTTTTAACTCCTTTGGACAGGATCTAAATAGACTTGCCTCGCTTAAAATTATGCACATATGCAAATTGTATTTTATTGAAAACCCAGTCTCACTATTGAGCCCATCTGGCACAGATAACTGAACTTTTATCATGTGTCAAGAAGGAGAATTTTTTTCTCAACTACATATCCACTCCTTTCCAACATTACACAGGTGCTAATCCAAAAAAGCAGATTGATAATATAGGATATTCAAGGAAGAAGTATAGTATTTACATATCTCTGCTCATCAACTAGCGTAGCTAACATCTTTCTACAATGCAAGATTAAGTCTAACTATGATTACAAAAGAAACATATAGAAGAGATCACCAACACAAGTGATCTAATTTACTCATTTTTATTTTTGGTTTTCTTTCCTTCCACCTAAATATTTCTGTAGCATCTTTCTCTTGAATAGAATGATTAGAGGAATTAATAAGCCACTGCACTTTTCTGTCTATAAATAAGAAGACAAGAATCGCAATCATTCAAGCAAGCAAGTGCCAAGAGATAGTAGGGTCCAGTACATAGATTGATGGGTTTAAAAAAAGGTTCAAGTTTTATTTTTGATGTATACTTAGATGTCAAATATACAAAGATATTATTGAAAACTTGTGTTACTATGGGATATGTTCTGTAATTTTATTTATTTATTTATTTTTTGCTCAGGCAAAATGGGTTAAGAGACTTACCCACAAGTCACATATCTAGGAAGTGTTAAGTGTCTGAGCTCATATTTGAACTCAGATCCTTTTGACTTCAGGGCTGGTGCCTGAAGTCACTACTCCATCTAATTCCCCCATGTTCTGTAATTTCTCTAGCTATGTTGAATAGATGACCTCATGATATAATGAATTTCTTCTCAGTGGAGTTCCTGAAATGGAACTCTAGTTTCATAAGAGTTGTGTTAGATGGACCTTACAACATTAAAATTCTATACATCTCTGGTTCTATGGCATGTTCTATAATATGTATATTGTATGATTTGTCTTCATCAATAGTATCATTATATCCTCACTCACACTAGCTCAAAAACTTGGAAACTTTATCTACTTCTTTTTTTCCTCTCATATCCACCCAGTAACTAAATTTCCCTCTAAATTTACATGCTGCCAATTACTACCTGTGTGGCATTAAGTAAATCCTTAATCTCTGTGAGACTCAGGTTTTTCATTTTCAAATAAAAAGAGTCAACCTCTAAAGTACCTTCTGTATTAAAATCTATTCTCTTATTAAAATCTATTCTCTTTATTCTACATTTCTGTTTTTAATCCTTGTATCACAAAACCCTCAAATTCCTTCCACAACTTCTAAATTAATATCTCTGTGTTATTCTCTCTGTTGCAATCCATGCTACATACAGTTATCAGACTAATTTTCCATGGCCATCACTTTAATCATTTTTAAGAACATGAATTCCTTTTCATACTTTCTCACTCTCACTTTCATTTTTGATAAAACTCCTTTACCATGTCTTTTTTCTTTATTGTCCAGTGATTGTTATAGTAATAATAACAATATGTGTAAGATGTATATAGGGCCAAGTCCTCTGCTAATCTCTTTACATATATTTCATCTGATCCTCATTAACTCTAAGAGATAAGTTCTATTACTATCAAACACATTTTATAATTGATAAAATTGAGGTAAAAAGAAAATAAATGACTTGGCCAGAGTAATAGTAGTCAATACCTAAAGCTAGGCTTGAACTCAGGTCTTCTGGATTCCAGCATTCTATGCATTAAACTACCTAGCTGCCAGTATGTATTAATAGCAAGGAGGAAGGGAATATGGCCACTCAAAAATGCTAGTATTCAATTAGCTTTCCATTTTTAATGAAAATGCATTCTTATAAGGAAATACAAGCATATATTATAAATATTAGATCCAATAAGATATTTATGTACAGTACCCATTGCAAACAATAGGGAAGCACAATTTTCTTTAAGGACAATGTATAAACTAGATGAAAAAATAACAGACTAGTTTTCCCTCTTTATAGTAAATTTTCTATGATTTTATTCCATAAAGCAAACTACATCCAGAACAATGAGGTAAATTGATTTTAAAAGCCATAACATTGTTTTACTACTTTATTTTAGAGATACTAGCAACAATATAAGATTGATAATGTTTTCTGATTTTTCTATTAATCATATAGAAAGCAACACAAAAATATTGCTATCATTCCCAGAGAGAGAGAGAAAGAGAGAGATTAAAAAGAAGAGGTTTATGGTTTATTGCACTCTAGCTGAGGAGAACTACAGAGTCACAAAATATGAAGCATAATTTTAATGATCTTTTTTTTTTACAATGTGAAAAAAGAACAGTGAAAATGGAAACTCTGGCAGAAGTTCATTAGTATTTTGTATTGGAAAACGTTGTTTAATTGAGTAAGTTCAGTAAATTAAAATCATCAAGTTCCGAAGACTGACTTCTATAAAAAGTTTACTAGTCTGTATTCCTTTGTGGACACTGAAATCTAACAAGAATGAGTGAGTTCAACTACCTTGGAATCTTAAATATTTTCTTGAAAGTTTTCAAATCATTGAAACAGAGGGATAGTGAGAAAAAAATAATCTATTTCCCATGTGCATTTATTGATGCCAAAATGAAATGTCCAACATATGAGATTTTAGAAACAATTTTCAAAGAATTTTTCTTATTTGCTGTTTAAGAAAAGTTAAAGAGATGGTCACACAAAAAATAGTATTCAAAGCAGAAATATACAATGTTGAATTTGAATACAAACTAGTTGCAGGAGCAACTCGATAGCACAGTAGATACAGCATCAGCTGATTGAAACCCAGAAATAATACAGAAGACAAAAGTTGGAAAAGAGTAGCTCATCATTAATGTCTTTTTTAGTACTATCACTATATTATAGTGATGGAAACAAAAATCTGCATTTATAATTATTAACATTAGCTTGGTCTGTACATGCTTATCACTTTTTCAATTCATACAACTGACTTTTAATGTTATGTGCCTAGACATTTTTTTCAAATTATATCAATAAAAATACTACTATGCCAAATGGCAGCTGATTGTATCTTCACAGAAAAAGTAATGCTAAAATGATTATATACTTAATATCTTAACATAATGCCTCAACTTGAGTCCTGTTCTCCAGGAATTCAAAATATACACCAAATTTTTATTTCATCAAAGCTCATCCATACAGCAGGGAATAGTTTGTCTTACATTTCTATTAAACTCATAGAAAATATTCTTTTTTCCCCCATATCAAAGGTAGCTGATCTGAAGAAATTTAGAGGAAGACCAACCTGGAATCAAAGAAGAAAAAGAAATTTACAATATGACTGGGGCAGAGTTGCAGAAAGTTGTCATTCTCACTCTTCTCCAGAATCATCAAAATCCTGTGACAAGGGAAAGGTCAATGGTCCAGGATGTGGGGTGCATCCTTAGAGCAGTTCTGTGAAGTAGGTGCTATTTGTATTCCCATTTTTCAAATGAGGAAACTGAGGCACAAAGTGATTAAGTGACTTTCCCAGAGTCACACAGTTACTGACTTTTATAGGATTCAAACTTTGGTCTTCTTGATTTCCAGTCTTAAACTCTATCCATTACCACCTAACTGTCCTGAAAACCACAGAAGATCTGGCATGAAGACTGTCTTAGAAAGGAAACTTTTAATGTTCTTAATGCTTCACTAAAATTCAGAATCCAAATTCCAAGTGAATCATTAGCCAGAGTTTAAAGATTTTATGCCTCTGCAGAACAAGGTACATCTTTGCATCAGTCATTTAGAATTAGGTACAAGAAGACCTTGACCAGAGAATACAAATGTTTCTGTGAAAATTTATCAAAACTTCTTGTGAAAGATACAAAAATGTCCAGGCACTACTCTTAGTTTTGTCATCACTATAGATATCTGATGGAAATTTTTGCTTGTTTGTTTTGGTTTGTTTTTAAATAAGTCAAGATAATAAGTAGGAATCATCTGTAATTAGCCCTTATTAAAGTTTAGGCTTTGGAGTTTATTCCCTAATCTATTGAATGTTTTCTTAGAACCCATAACTAAATGCACTCGCTATGCATATCTTCAGTTCTTAGCCCAAAAACTATAGAGAATATGTAAGGTATGAAAAAAGACTCCTCTCTTGATTTTCTATAGAACCCATATCTCCTTCACCCCCCCCAAAAAAAGTGGAGAGAATCACTCAGCTTTGCAAAATTAGGTTTACTCTAACGAAATCTATTCTTAACCATGTTTTATGTTGAGTGTATCGACTTTTTAAAACACAAATTGATGGAATTGAGGGAAATAGGGTGGAAGGAGTGATAAATGTTGAAAGATCTTGGCAAAGTATGTTCTGGCTTCTAATAAGTTCTAAAAATTTTATTTGACTAGTACACTATACCTCTGTTGCAACAATATTTACTGATCCCGTCTGAAAAGTAACTACATGCATTTAGAACTAATTAAAATAGTTTAGAAAAAATTCAGCTACATAATTTGATTCATTTACCTCTACATAATTGTTTTTTAACCTTAGGCCTTAACTCAAATTAGAGGCACAGAGACTTTTTAGAAGTATGTCAAAAGTTCCTTGAGACAGGGTGCGTGCAGAAGCAGAGAATACTCATTTAACATTTAAAAAGTAAGAACCTACTCTATGAAAGACACTGATAGACACCTAGGCAGAACTATGAAGATGAATAAAATCCTGTACTTGAATAGCCCATAAAAATCTGAGGGATCTGATTTCAAATTCCATGTTCATAGATAAGTTTCAGGTCATGGAACAAAACTATATCTTCTTCTAGGGGTTCTATAGGGAGTCCTCAATATCTGATATGATTCTTAAATGCCTTTGGCTCCAGCCTTCAATAGTATGCTTCCTATTCTCTGCCTCCCACCCTTAAATTATCAGTTGAGAAGCATTTAGGTGTCCAGCCTTAAATGTTTTGTTGTTGTTGTTGTTGTTGTTGTTGTTGTTGTTTTTTTTTTTTTTTTTAGTTTTTTTGGGGTTTTTTTTTTAGAAAGTAAGTAGTTAGTAAGGTCACATAATCAATATAATTTGTATAAAGCATCCCCACAAAAATTCATGACACTCTCCAGGCAGGATATACAGAAGCAAGAGGAAAATGTCTCACATTCAGATAGCATATCTGGCAATGGAGTAATTCATGGCTTCTAATTGCGAGAATGCTTTTTCTCCCATTCACAGGTTACTCAAGATGTTTCCCTTGTGCATGGTGAATATGAATCCAGTCTGTCCTTAATTCCTAGTGCAGATAATACAATGAACCTCTGATATTCTTTAGGAGAGAGCTGGGACAAAAGTAGGAATATAGAAAGTTCAAAATCCATTGGAGCATTTAGAGGTGACTGAATTCTCCTCTAGCCACGGTGGGTGGAAGAAGGAAGGCTATTCCAAGACAGAAGCTACAGAGGAAAATCTTTCCTATTCCCTTCCCCATGGTTCCTCCTTAGATATTAACTGGAAGTTTCTTTCTAATGCTTGCCTTTACTGGTTCTCTGCAATTAGAGAGAGAGAGAGACAGAGAGACAGAGACAGAGACAGACAGAGACAGAGACAGAGAGACAGAGAGTGTGTGTGTGTGTGTGTGTGTGTGTTTATAGTGTGATGTGCATACACACTATAATATATAATATATATACATACATATATATATAATATATATACACATGAACACATTTATATATTCACATATATAATACATATTTATACATATACTTTATAATATATAGCATATTGTAATATGTAAATAATAAACATATAATAATTAGTATAATATATGTTATACATAAACATAAATACACACACACATATATATACATACCTGTATATGTATATGTATGTATGTATACATACTCTCTCTTTCCATGGATAGGTAGATTTGTGTGCATATTCTTTCCTGTTCTGCTATTTAGTTATGATGTCACTCTTTATGAATGACAGTGATTTAGGAATCAGTAGCTTACATTCTAATAGAAGTTAGAAGGAAAGAGATCATGAATCAATATGAAAGAGGTCTTCCCAACAATGATTAGATTGTAAGCTCCTCATTAGATTTGTAAGTTACTTGAGGCCAGGGGCTATCTTGTCTCTTTGCTTAATGTCTGACGTATATTAGATGCCCAATAAATGTTTATTGATCAATTGATTGTTAACAGAAATGAAACAGGTAACTTTGGAAAACATTAATTGGAGCATACCAGAATCATTCTAGTAGAATCATATCATACATGCTAAAGGCATACTGACATAAAATGTTTCAGTAGAGGATTCAAACATGGTTTTTAACTGACATTCAGATTCTATACTCTCAAAAGCTATTACAGCAGAGTCAGTGAAAATTATATAATCTAACTCTTTCATTTTACAGATAAGGAAATTGAGGTCCAGTGTCTTGCTGAAGTTCCTAGTAAATGACAAAGCTGAGACTTTAAACCAGGTGTTCTAACTCCAAGTTTTTGTCTTTTGCTTTCTCCTATACTTCATCTACTGGGCCTTATAATCACAGTATCTTATTTTAAGTCACAAGAAAAAATTGAGAGACTTTGTTCCACTGAATGATGTATTAATTATTCAATCATTATGTAGGACAGTGCAACACAGATTATTATTATTATTATTAACTATTTCACAGGTATTAAAGATTCCATTCAGCATTTCTCTGCTATTAATGAGATACCAGAGAAAAGATGAAATTAATTCATGCCTGAAACAAAAAATGGAGGCATTCTCATAATATTAGCATGTGTGATATTGGAGATAAAGCTATGTGCCAGCCAGAGGATTCCCAAGAGCCACATTTTCAAAACTGTTATGATATATAAAATGCTCTGTGAATGAATTAATAGATTTTGAATTAATGATGTTAAATTAATGAATGAAAAAAGGACTTTTATGTAAGCATCTTTTTAAATTATATTTTGCTATGGCTAATAAATTTAATAAAATCATTAATGTAACAGACTTTGTTTGCTTTAAAAGGGAATATTCCACTTGTAGAGATTTAATTCTGAAAGTAGTTTAATGATACTTTCTGAAGGGTAAAAATTTCCTGTCACAAAATACTGAAACATTCAAGAGAAAGGAATTTTCATATTTACTGCTGCCAAATGGCAGAATCAAGATTGAAAATTATTTCAACAGGCTATAATTATGGAATCAAGTCACTGTGATGAAAATTAAAAGGATAGATTTAAAATTCTGTACCTAAGTTCAAAAATTGAGGTGTATCAGTGGAGAATCAGTCTGACAACAGACCATGTTGAATAGTAGCAACTGTTTCCAAACTATTTTTATTTCTACTGTACTATCCTTCCTGTCTCCTAGTATTTAATGCTTAGCCCTGTCCTTGATTCATCACTTTCTCACACTAGATATCCTGAGTGAGTGGTAAAATTTGTAGTTTCTCGACCAGCTGGATGATTTCAGAGAGGCCTGGAGAGACTTGCATGAACTGATGCTGAGTGAAATGAGTAGAACCAAGAGAACTTTGTGCACAGCAACAAGATTAAGTGATGATCAATTCTGATAGATGTGGCTCTTTTCATGGCTCTCTTCAACAATGAAATGTTTCAAACCAGTTTCAATTGTTCAGTGAAGAAAGCCATATACACCCAGAGAGAGGGATATGAATATGGACCACAACATAACATTTCCATGCTCTCTATTGATGTTTGCTTGCATTATTTTTCCCTTTACAGATTTTTTTTCTTGTAGATCCAACTTTTCTTGCACAGCAAGATAACTGTAAAAATATGTATACACATATTCGATTTGTCAAGTATTTTAACATAATTAATATATAGTAGACTTCTTGCCATCTAGGGAAAGAGTGGGAACTGGGGAGGGGATTTGTAATGGAAAGCTTTGCAAGGATCAGTATTGAAAAATTACCCATACATATGTTTTACAAATGAAAAGCTTTAATAATTTTTTTTAATTTGTTGTTTCTTCCTCCACATTATCTCTTTTATCTATTCCTTGTCTTAACTTCTGTAGCTTCGGATCCACCTCATTTGTGCTTAGACTATTATTGTGTTAGCCTTCTAATTGATCTCCATGACTTAATTCTCTCTCCCTTTTAATTCATTCCATATACTGCTACCAAAGTCATTTGCTTCAAGTTCAAATCTGATCATGCCACTCATTCCTTTATTCAATAAATTCCAAGGATTCCTGATTACCTCTAGGTTAAAACATGTTTACCTATTAATTATTTAAGTTATTCACAATCTGGCTCCAACTGAATTATTCCTCTCCCTTCCCCACATCAAACAGTCTGTCCAACTTGTTGCTTACAAATTGTACTCTATTTCCAATCTCCTTGTCTTTGCATTGACTATCCTTCATTCTTGGAATGCCCTTTCTCCTGACCTCAAGTTCGTAGAATCATTTTTTCCCATATTCTTAATCACCAACTTTAATAAGATGCTATCTGAATACCACTTTCTATTCTAGGCAATTATAGTCTTCTTTTCTCCTCTCCAAAAAGAAAAATAAATAAGTAAATAGAAATTAAAATTTACAAATGTTTTTATACATTGTGTGTGTGTGTGTGTGTGTGTGTGTGTATCTTGTCTCCCTTTGAAAAATGCAATCTTCTTGTGGACAGAGACTTCAATTTCTTGTCTTTTTTATATCTTTTGTCTTTGCTAGCATGGTGCCTAGTATAGTTTTTCTTATTCTGGAGTCATTTCAGTTAGTAAAACCTTAATAAATTTTTAATGATTGAATGGATTTTAAGTTCAAACCTCAGATTTGAATCCTGTTTCCGGCTCTTACTATAAATGTGGTTTTGGATAAATCATTTTCCTATTTTCTTCATCTGCAAAATGAGATAGATAAATAGGCAAATAGGTAGTCAATAATCATTTAAGTGCCAGATATAGTGCTAAACATTGTAGATGCAAAAGCAAATGTCAGTCTCTATTTTCAAGGAGCCCACAGTCTAATGAGGAAAGCAGGATATAAACAGCTATGTATAAACAAGCAATATACAGAATAAATTGGAAATAATCAACAGAAGAAAGGTACTAATATTAAGGGAGATTGGAAAAGTCTTCTTGTAGAAGGTGGAATTTTAGCTGGAGCTTGAAGGAAGCCAGAAAGCCCAGAGTTGGAAATGAAGAACACCCCAGGTAGGGGACAGCCAGTGCAAATGTCTGATCAGGAGATACAAGTGGATCACAGAGATAGATAGTTGGATAGATAGCTATATTGGCAGAAATATGGAGAGAAACAGATAGACATAAAGCAATAGTGAAAGGTTAAGCACCATGAATTATAAAATTAAAATTATAAATATAAGCAAATTATATAGTGTGTTTCCTGATGGAACTTATATTTTCATGGGAAGGACAATATGCAAGTGATGTAAACTGTGTCCTTGATTGTGTGTCCCCTGATCATGGGAGGAGGGCTGGAGAGACCCCAACTCTCAAAACCCTTCCTGTGGAGATAGGAGGGCCCCACCCATCTATTCATAAGCAAACTTGCAATTCAATCAGAAATCTTGGCCTAGGATATAATGACTGCCCTTTACAAAAACTAGCCCTTAATCTCCCAAGCCTGAAGCTTTAGAAGGCAAAATAAAAGGGTGACTTGAAACCCAAGTCTTTGCTGATTCCTATAAGGGAAAAAGCCCACTGAGCTGCTACTCAGTGTAAACCCAGCTTGGCTAATTCTTTTTTTTTTTTTTAA
>JAJPUD010002923.1:16114-35762 GCA_023553655.1 Myrmecobius fasciatus
ATCAGATAAAGGAAACACAATGTAAGCAAACATCAATCAAGGAGTATGAGAATGTTATGTTGTGGTCCACATTTCACATCCCTCTCTCTGGGTGTATATGGCTTTCTTCAGTGAACAATTGGAAGTGGTTTGAAACATTTCATTGTTGAAGAGAGCCATGTCCATCAGAATTGATCGTCATATAGTACTGTTGTTGCCGTGTATAATGATCTCCTGGTTCTGCTCATTTCACTCAGCATCAGTTCATGTAAGTCTCTCCAGGCCTCTCTGAAATCATCTTGCTGGTCATTTCTTACAGAACAATAGTATTCCATAATATTCATATACCATAATTTATTCAGCCATTCTCCAATTGAAGGGCATCTATTCAATTTCCAGTTTCTAGCCACTACAAAAAGGGCTGCCACAAACATTCTTACACATGTGGGGCCTTTTCCTTCCTTTATGATTTCTTTGGGATATAAGCCCAATAGAAATGCTGCTGGGTCAAAGGGTATGCACAGTTTGATAACTTTTTGAGCATAGCTCCAAATTGTTCTCCAGAATGGTTGTATCCGTTCACAGATCCACCAACAATGCATCAGTGTCCCAGCCCTCCCACATCCCCTCCAACATTCATCATTAACTTTTCCTGTCATTTTGGCAGCTTGGCTAATTCTTATCAGGAAAAGGCCCACTGAGCCATATTCAGTGTTAACTATTCTTTTGCTAATAGCCCCCCTTTACTTCTTACTTTTGAAACTGTCCTGCTAAGAAAGCTGCTTCTCTGAGGTTATAATAAACCTATTTTGCCATAGTCTCCCCTCATTTTTTGTAATTCATGGATTCCTCCACAAAGCCTGCAACTGGCCAAAATGGGGTCCCCTCTCCCCTTTTCTCACACCTCATTAGAAAAGGGACCTAGAAAAAGGAATATGTGTTACTTTCAGTGGCATGGTGCAAACAAGGTTATGTGGAGTCCTGATTCCAAGCAAAATAAAAAGAAAACTTATCCCTAAGAGCCTGGACATGCAGTGATGAAGTCCAAGTTTATAAGGTACAAGAAAGAAGAAGATGAAGGTTATGCTTTAAATAAATGATACATGATACGAGGATAGCTAAGAAATATGACAGTCTCTTGACTTTGTACAAGTCAATTAAATATCTCTTTAAGACTGCTCTTCTCTAAAATTCTGACATTAATGTAGATGATTTCCATGCAACTAAAGATCTGGGAGTTTTATATAAGTACAAACATAGTATGAAGCAATAATTATAAATTGTAACTGTAATTTTAAAAAATTGAATTTTGTAAAGCATTTTTTGTATGGTCTCTTTTGATTTCGAAAACAAACTTGAATAGAGATCCTAGTGGTACTGGTAATAGTAGGGATAAATACAGATGTAGGGATAAATACAGATAGTTGGAGATTGCTTTAACCTGCTCTGCTTACTATTAATTTTTTTTTAATGTGAGCATTTACTTCTCAGAAATAGATAGACAATCAGTTTAAAAGGGGATAGAGCTTAACTTATTTTTACATTAAGTGTCTAGACTTAAGAAAGTGCTCATGCAGTTTAAAATAAAAAGTATATAGGTGCATACATTTTCCCCCTAGAGAGCTAGGTTGTTAAACATTTACCAGAACACCTTCTATCACTCTATAAATATAACTTGAACTCACCAGGAGTTCAGTAGAAGATTTAGAGAATGAAATCATCACCAGACTGAGGGCCTGGTGTCTCAAGGCATTAATAATAATAATAAATAACAAACTGTGAATTAAATAGTATTTCAAGGTTTGAAATTGCTTTACATCATTATCTCATTTTAATTTCACAACATCTCTGCAAGTAATCCTATTCTACAGATGAGTAAACTGAGATATAAAGAGATTCAGTGTCAAGTTCATAGTTACATTACTAGTAACTATCAAAGGCAAAATGTGAATCTAGTTGGCTCCAAGTTTTATTCACTAAAAAAATCCATTACCTTATTGTCTTACTAACAATAGTAGACTGATGATTGAAAATTATGAACAGAGTGTCATGGTGTTCATACAATAGTTAACCTAGTCTTGTAGTGCATTAACAGAATCTTAGCATCAGTATTAACTGTTCTGGCCTGCCTTTGTCAAAATCCCACAGTCAGGGAAGATTAACTGTCACTTATAGTCTCAACTATGCTGGGTTCCAATCTAATTCCAAAGCATAGACTTCATAAAGATTGCATAGCTTACATGGAACAGGATCAAGGACGTCAAATCAACCTTGCTGCTGGCCCTTCTCTGACTTACATCCTAGTTGTAGTAACAGGGATTTTGCTTGGTCCATTGAGAACTAATATATGATGGCCACAGCCCTTTTCTGACCATGTTTTATCATTCTCCTCTCTCTCAACTATTCCTCCAAAAAAGTAGGTCTTAGTGGGCTCCCATAGTAAGGGAGTGAAGACCTCATGGTAGGAGCACTGACTACACTGGGGAGAAAGTCACCGTGTTGTGGGGAAATTTTTCACATGAATTGTTCTGTTTATTTCTGAGTTTTTTCCTAGGTACTTCTGTGGAATTAAAATGGGACTCTTGCCTCTTCCTGCTTCTCCCTCTATATAGCACAGCTTCTTTTTTTCAAGATCCAGAGCTTAAGTTAGTACTATATTCAGCCATATTATAACTGGCCCACAAAACCAACCACTATTTATAACATTTCTTTGGTGGGAAAAAATAAAAGTTTTTTGTTCTGAACAACCAGTTTGCCAATGAATTTTCAGAACACAATTTTCATAATTGGTTGCAAGTTATAAATATAAGCCTTGAAAGTGACCAGGGAGGATATTCTATAGAACAAGTCAAATAAGAAACACTCAGTGTTTGTGTTAGGTCAATAGTCCCTAAATACAATGAAATAATAGGATTTCCTGAATATACTCTAAAGTCATAATCATCTGAGTTTGAGTATATGTTGAATGATGAAGAATAACAATTCTGAAGTGAAGTTTAGGGGGAAATTTATTTTGACCTCTTCTTGGAAGATCAGTGTTAACCCCTGTTCTGTTCTTCTCACCTTCCATTCTTCTTTCTCTCTTTTTCATCCAGTGATCAAAAGGACTGCCTCTACAATTTTCTTAATTTTTTTTTGCTCCTTTCTTGACTTTCCTTCTCAATAGTTCTAATACTGTAAAATTAAAATATCATCTACATTTCCTTGTTTTCTTTTGGTACTGTAATGTAATTTCATTGGTGTGGGAAGATCAGTAAGGAAATTTTCTCCCCTCTTCCCGCTCCCCTCCCCATTACACAGATTGGCAATTCAGTGTAATTTACAATTTTAAAGTTCTGGAAGGCTAAGAAGATAAATGACATGCTTAAAACCATATGGGTGATACATATTAAAAATAATAATGGATGGATTTTAGATACTTTAGGATTTTCAGGATGCTTTTCATGTTTTTAATGTCACACAAAAATTATATACAGTATGTTCTATTTTCTCAATTTTACAGATAAGGTTGAAGGAGTTAATGACTTGCCCAGAATCATATTGTTAGTAAGTATATGAGGCAGAATTTGAACTCAGTCAAAGGTGCTGTGAGTCAAATGGAATAATGAATATAAAGCATTTTGCAGATTTTAAAACACTATATAAATGGGTTTTTGTTATTTTTATTATCACTATTGTCATTTTTATCATTGTTGTTGTTGTTAGCCTGTATTGCCAAGCTTCAAAATAACTTTATTTTCCAACTGTTCTAATGAATTCCTGTTGAATTTAAGCAATGTTTATAAAGCAATTGGCAGGAGGAGGGGAGGGAGGGATAGTAAATGTTTAACAATTGTCTCTAGGAGAGAAAAAAAAAAAAGTATGCACATAAATACTTTTTGAGGTTAATCTGCATTTTTAACAGTTTTTAAAGTCTAGATAAACAAGACAAATTAACTGCTGATTTGTAAAGCTTTTTTGAGGTGAAATTAACTATTAGCTCTTACAAGCTGGTTGGAACTGACTCCAGCACATCCTTGAATTCAAGTCTTCCTGACTGCAAGTAAAAGCACTACATTCATTGTACCACACAGATCTTCCCTTATTTCTAGGTTTGTCCTCAATCCTCTGTGCCATGTGATTCTCTACAATATTCCTTTCCATCCTACACAAGATTAGAAATTAATATTATGCCTGGCAATCTGCATAATAATAAATTGATTTACTTGCAATCTGGCCACCTAGATGAGTCTTTGTCCTTGAGATCTTAACTATTTCATCTTTGGGATTTCTACCCTGCTTTTCACCTCTATAGATGACTGCCTCATTTGGTCCACAACCTCAGCCAAATCTGAATCATATTTCACTTTCCTCCCCACACCTTGACCATCTTATCCACACTGATCTGTCTCCAACACAGTTATGCAATCATGACCAAATCAATTCTGTATTTCAGGAAGAATGTGTCATTATCTCCTTTATGGACCCACCCATCAGTCTCTCTCTCCCTCTCTCTCTTTCTCTCTCTTTATACACACACACACACACACACAAACACACACACACACACATATTATTTCTTGCTATTAAAATGAAGTTTTTTAACATCACAGTCTCTCTTTCCTATGTTTTTTGCATCTTTAGTCAATGCACTTAACATAGTTCTTGGCATAGAGCATTTAATAAATATTTTTTCACTTATTCATTCATTCATTTATTCATCCATGCATTCAAAAAAGCCATCCTCTCCAATGATTCCTATGCATCATAGAGAGAGGTAAGTCAAAGATATGTAGATGGAAAAAGTCATAGTCAATTAATGGGCAGTGTGGGAATAGAACCCATAACTTTTGGCCATTATTTTCATTGGCAAATGTAGACATCCAAGAGAAACAGAGATTGACAAACACTGCTGAAACCTAATAAGGCAATTCTAAACCATTTTAGCCTAGCCAATATATTTTCTGTTTCAGATAGCTTTAAAGCAAATTTCTTCAATGCACCTCAATCTGGTTAGCTACACAGCATGACAAGGGCTATGTAGAAAAATCAGAGTTTATGGTTCATCAGGACCCTATTGTAGCTCTGTGCCGAATGTCTGCTGTGCCCACTCATTGCTCTGCTTTAAGGGCTTGGCTGTTAGACATTTATACATCCATTAATTAGCATCTAGGCATGATTTAAGGGATAATGGTCCTGGCGTTCAGCATATATGAGGCAGTAAACAGCTTTTGTGGAAGATTAAATGCTGTAGCAAATCAGAGACATTTGGTGACCCCAGAAGCCAGTTGTTGCCAGCATCCTGTAATGCTACAATTATTGTGCCAGAAAGGGGAACAAAGAAAAAAATAATAAGTAATATTCAACTAAGAGCACAGACAAGAAGAAAATAAACTGGAGATCTCCAAGTGAAGGCTTAGGAACACTGTAGTTTTCTTGGACTTTTTACTGATATACTTTTGAGGATAAAGTCCATATGAGTATTTAAATAGAAGTATTTCAAGAAAATCACTGCCTAAAGAAATGGTCTGTCTGGAAAGGAGAACCTTTATTAAATCACATGTGAGAAATTAGAAATGTTCAATTGCAAAAGAAATTATGTTTCCTTCATAAAAGAAACATATATTTATAAACATACTTATTGCATATCTAGTTTATAATAGTAGAATGAGTTTATATTATGCCAGTATTGTGGCTTTTGCAGGGAACACGGATGATTAATGACCAGAAATTATCACAATAAATGTTGTGCTTCATATACTTTATATAAAATAAAACTATCTGAAAAATATAATACATATACTTTTGTTAAACAATACATAAATATCAAATATCAATCAATCAACAAGCATCTATTAACCATCTACTGTGTGCCATAGACTCTAACAGAAGATAGGAATAATGATAATAATAATAACTAGCTTTTATAAAGTACCTTAAAGTTTCCAAAATGGTTAACATATATTAACTCATTTTATCCTCACACAACAACCCTGTGAGGTAGGTTCTCTTATTATCTCCCATTTTGTAGATGAGGAAATTGAGATAGACTATGCTTAAATGTCTTTTCCAGACACCCACAGGTAGAGTACTCTCTCCCTGGTATGTATCACTAAACTGCCTCTAAAGGAAATGGGCCCTACCCTCAAGAATCTTACTGGCTAACAGGGGAGATACAATGTGTATGAATAAGCATAACCAAGTCAATCAATTAATCAATAAATACATATTTATTAAGCATCTATTATGTTTCACTCTAGGGATACATAAAGAAAGAGTGAAATAATCACTACTTCTCATGAATATACATTATACTGAGGGGCTGCAACAAATTAGTTTGTGAATATATATAGAAATAAAAGGAAAGAGAACAAAACCAAAGTAGCTAACTACAAAGGTTGAAGGAAGATAGGAAAGGCTACATGTAGAAGATTATTCTTGAGCTGTATTTGAACAACTCTTATTTCTTGAGTCAGAGGTGAGGAGGGACTGAATTTTAAGCCTAGATGACAATCTACTTTAAAAAGCTGGGTGATAGTCTTCCCCCAAAACCCAATTTTCTTCGAAAATTCTTGTTACCACCATTATTCCAGTCTCCCAGCTCCATAGGCTAAATATTTACAAAATAAACATAAAGAAAATTTTGTAGGGGAGGGGAGTGGGAGTAGACAAAGACACAAAGGGCATCTGTGATTCCATTGTCATAAGAAATTCCAGAGTGAGGGAACCTTCTCTAATAACAGAGGTGAATAATACCTGTGTTGTCTTAAAGAGTTGATTAGTGCTCTGAGCAGTTAAAAGATTCTGTTAGGGTCAGGCAGCAAATGTGTGGAGAGGTAGGATTTGAACCCAGTTCTTCCTGAATCAGGGCTTGGCTCCCTAACCACTGAAATGCACTGCCTCTGTGCCTATGAATAGGATGCTGTTTTGTTTTAAATTCAATTTACAACTATTAGATTTAAAACAAATCTGTTCCAGTTCAGCTTTTCTCAGGACTGAGTTGTCCGACTTTTATGTCACTTAGTGTAGCAATTTCATGGAGGAAAAAAAAACAGTGATAAAAAGGAAAAGAAATATCCTGAATAATATGTATAATAGTTACAGCATAGAGAAAAGTCTCATTAATACCTATAAATGCATGTGTTCTAGACTGACTGGAAAAAAAATTACATGGTTTACTAAGCTGGTTTTGATCTCAATATGAAAATAATTTCTGCTGTTCAATCTGCTTAATTGGATTTAGTATGCATCATAAAAGAGGCGGTAGCTTTCATCATGCTACAGGAATAAAGCAAAATTTTAAAATAGTACAAAAGAAAGTTTGCAAAGTCATAGGTTAGCCCTATGACTTATCTAACTCATCCCCTATGTTTTCACTCAGAGGTATAGGCTAATAAATCCACCCAGATGTTTGTGTGTGAGAGAAAGACAGAGACAGACATAAGAAAACAAGAGGGATAGAAAAAAGAGGAAGAGGAGAAAGAGACAAAGACACAGAGACAGACAGACAGAGGGCAGAAAGAGATAGAGAAACAAAGACAGACACAGAGAGACAGAGACAGAGAATGACAGAAAGAAGACTGAATGGAACATAAAAGAAACAACACACATTATTGTGTGTATGTACTGGAAAAAAGACAAGAGCCTCTAAATAGGTGCTGCCTCCCTATCTCTATTTTTTTTTTCTTTTCTGTATTTTGAACAACATGAAACTTTTTTTTTAATGGCACCAGAAGTTTCTAAGACTGGAAATTGCTTAAATGCAAAAAGTAGTTCTTATTTGGAGAAGTGTTTACTCCAATGTATTTCTTCACTCCATGAAATCAGTCTCATTTGTGAATGGCTGTTTGGGAAGCAGCATTCCAGTAGTTCTGAAGGACTGCTTTAATACCTACAGAAAAGAATATAGATGCCTGGACGCATCTGCCATCGCTGTGACTAAAATGTTTACTTTAGCAAACACTGCTCTATTAAATTTCAAAGTGATGCTCTTTGAATTTTAAATTGTAAGGGAAACCTGGCCTGCTTTCTTGAAAGCTTTGGTTTAGACATAAAAAGGAGAAAGGAGCTTTGAAGTCTGAATGAGATGCATACACTCTCCTTTTTTCCCCTCACTAAGATCCTAGGACTTACACAGGGCTTATTTGCTGTTTATTATTCTAACTTGTGACTTGAGAGATATTCTTTTCTCTTTCACCTCTGACCATTTCTATTTTTACTTCATCTGGAGATTGCAGCGATGTTCTATTTGTTGTACTCCAATCCCAGGATGCTTTTCCCAAAGAACTTTCATAGACTGTTCTTCTGAAAACAAACCCATTTTATCACTATTTAATGAGCATCTGCTTTTCAAAATTACTTCTAGATCTCGTGGTATTTATTGATGCTAGTCTTCCAGTAGCTTCCTCTGGAGTCTACTCTATACATAAATAGTGTGGATATGGCAAATTTATATTTTTGGCATAGATGCTCACCTTAATGAGTATTTATTTGGGCAAATGAGTGCTTGCATAATTGAACAATTCATGGACCAGAGATAATTGAGCATTACAATAAGTTATGTCACCTATTTACAAATGGAAGCCATTAACTTCCTACTTTGCTTACTTGAAACAACTTTTTAAACCAAATAATTATATTTCTGCTTTCACAGAATAGGCCTGTGCAGGTTCATTTCATTTGTATTGACTTTGGTGAATAACAATTTTTGGATAGCAACCTAACTCTGCAAAAAAGATCCCAAAATTCAATTCAATAATTCAGCAAGTGTTTATTGTGTCAGTTATTTTTTTTTCTTTTGGTTCATTTCTGGAAAGGAAATAATCAGTATTTTGATGTATAATTTAATAAAGTATTTCGCTGAGATAATTTTAAAGAAAAAAAAAAAACAATGTACAAAGAAGTAAAATATACAGCATTTGCCTGCATGTTTTTCCTTTTCTATCTTCCCTAAATAAATATATATTAAGAAGTAGGAGCTAGTGAAACAATGTATGATTTCACAATTGCCATCCCTGTTTTTGTTTGCTTTTTGTAATTTAAAACTAACTGCTACCTGTGAAGATTTCTTTCTAGGTAAGCCATGTTTTCTCTCTTTACTAGGGCAGACAGAACACCAGAGTTAAAAATAATAATAAACTATGTATACTCTTGGGTCTTTTGCCTTATCTATCTATCTCTTTGTGTTGTTGATACTAAGCTGCTACTATTTATTCCTTTTCAGTCCTGTAACTCTTCCTGGTCCTTTTTTGGGGATTTTCTTGCCAGAGATTCTGTAATGTTTTGCCATTTACTTCTCCAGCTCATTTTACAAATAAAGAAACTCAGGCAATCTGAGTAAAGTGGCTTGTCCAGGGTACCACAGCTAGTGTCTGAGATTGAAATTGAACTCTGGTTTTGCTAGCTATCAGGTTCTAAGTAATTAACTTGATAATGCCCTGGAAATGTGTGGATTGAGGTAAGTATTAAGCTGGAACTACCTCAGATGACCAAATATCTTTTAAATGATATTCTAGGTTTATATACTTCTGTACTCATAGAGAACAATTAGGGACTGAAAGCTATACATTTTTTAAAAGTCTAAGTTAAGTGGTTAAAATAAGTGAACCAAATAAATAGCTTTTTTAATTGAGATATTCTTTTTCTTTGTAATGATTTCCATATAACTTTTATTGTTATCATTATTTTAGTAAATTTGAATTGAAATTCTCATATTGAAGATGCCTAATAGAGAAGACAGAATTAGATCCAGATGCTTTTACAAGTCATTCTCTATGTTAGTGATTTTTTAAAGTTCATATCTTCCTCATTTTTCTACCATTCATCTCTTATCTGAATCCTTTCTTCTTGGTCCCCAAACTCCTGGATCTTACTAATGGCTCCTGATTCAAATAATCCCATTATGGAAAGGTAGAGATTCACAGGTCTGTCACAACATTATTACATCCAAGTACAAAGTCTGATATCAGGGGAGGAAATAGAAAGATTTCTTAACGTCAGCAAACTTTGGCATGATGTAATAGTGTCCTGAGAGAGCCTCCTGACCCAGAATGCTTCTCTTTCCAATTTACAGAGTTTCTTAGGTGATGGCATTTTCAGTTACATTTTTGTTGTGAATATTAGAGACACAACCTAGTCAGGAGAATGAGAGGAACTTTTAGCATGGGGAGTTAATGATAGTTTGAGCCTGTGTATGAGATGTCCAACAGCAGGAGCAGATTCAAGTTAACGACTTTGCCTCTCATATCTCACAATTAAGCTAAAGATCTAGCACGGACTCAGAGAGGACTTGAACTTAGGAGTTGTAATGCAGGGTGAGATTTGGTGTCACGTGGGAAGCCGTGTTGTAGGCAAGGAAAAATAGAAGTAAGCAGTATCTTTTTTTATTATTATTAAGGAAGATAGGACCAATGATCACCAGCTGCCCAGAGAACAAAAAGTGTTTCCAAAATCTTGATGTAGATTTTGCATGAAAAATGGCCAAGGATAACCCCACTGCTCCACGTGTGCCATACACAACAAAAGCTCTCTTTTGAACAGTATCCTTTTGGTTCTGGCCCCTAGAGTAGAATAAAGTCTCAAATCTAGTTTGCAGTTTAATTGGAAGCCTACAGCTGAATCTCCAGGGCAGGGAGTTCAGAACAAAGGAGAAACTGCATTTCTGTTGCTCTGAAACATAGAAACTTCCACTTGGCTGATAATGGCTGCCGACAGAAGCAGTGTACTTGATCTCCATCCAGGGGCAAGCCTGATGTTGTATTGCTCAGATCTGAAAGGAGTTCAGGAATTTGTAAATTTCAGACAAGGAAGAAAATGATCAAATTTTGGATAGAATTACTTTTGAGACACTGAAACCTTGCAGGTCCCCAGTTGCTATTTTCCCTGAGATCCAAAGAACACTCACTACACTCAAAGAAAGCACCAGTAGGATTTAGAAAAACATTAAATAGGACTAAATATGGCCCATACCTTCCCTCCATTAATGTGCAGAATCTAATCCTAATCTAAAGCCCCAATTTGGGAAATAAATAATAAACATGCAAACAACAATAAAATCATACCATAAAAAAATGAAACTGTTATGGTGACACAAACCCAGAAAAAGAGAATGATTCCAAAAACCCACAAGCAAAATCTTAAAGAAAAATCTAGTTTGTGCTCAAGTTCAACTAGAATTAATATAAGAAACAAAGATTTTAGAATGATTTTATACATGAGGTGAATACTAGGAGAAAAAAATGGAAAAGACATAAAAGTTATGGAAGAAAGATTTGGAAAGATAATTAATCACTTAGCAGAAGAGGTACAAAACCTTAACCAAAGCAATACAGTACTCGAAAATGAGGCTGGAAGAATTAAAATAATTAGTTGCTTAGCAGAAGAGGTACAAAACCTTAACTGAAGCAATACAGTAATTGAAAATTAGACTGGAGGAATTAGAAAGTAATGACTCCATGAAACAAAACAAAACAAAACAAAAAAGCTTTTTAGTAGAATGTTTTCAATAGTTTCTGTGGCCTAAAAATGCCCATCTAAATGATTAGCTTTTCTAGAACTCTGACCCTTGAAAAACGTGAATTCTAGTAGCCCCCTGCTGAACCCGATTTCAAATTGGTAGCACCTTTTTAGAGCTTTTGTTTTCTTTAAAGAGCCGTCAGGAATCTAAATTTTTTCTATAACTTGAGGAGGATTTTAATGTAAATACTATTTTGTTTTTGTTGTGAGAATATAATAAAGACCATTTGTCACAATAGAAATAAAATAGTATTCACATTAAAATTCCCCTTAGGCCACAGAAATTCTTGAAAATATTCTACTATGACTCCAGAGTATTGGGTAGTACAAATAATATTTCCATTTCATAGATGAGGAAACTGAGTCTCAGAGGCATTATGTTGTTTGTCCATATTCATTCAGCTAGCTGTAAAGTAGGAGAGATAGGACTCAAATCCAGCTCTGATCCAGTTAACTGTTTTTTCTACCAAAAAAAACCAAACAAACCAATTTGTACCCTGTACCACAGTCCCCAAGTTTAAATCCTCTTTGAGTCCATACTAGATCAGTGATTTAATTTTGAATGAGTGGCAGAATTGCTAGCTTGTATCTGTCCCTGCTGTTAACATCTCATATACAGGCCTAAACTGTCATCAACTCCCAGTTCTAAAAGGTTCTAGTACTCTTGTAACTACATAGTATCTCTACTACCCACAAACCATCTAGCATGTGCATTCTCTTCTGGCTACCACACCCATCCTATCCCTGCTGTTTATCCTCTATTTGAATATGAAGAGTGGGCTGGTAACTTGATTTTCTACAGTTCTCCCTCTCTTAAATCTCATCAAGATATTTAAGATATTTTCCCCTCCTCCCCTGTGATATCACACTTTGGACTTAGATGCAATAATGTTATGACAATCCTGTGAATCTCCACCCTTCCATTATGGGATGGTTTGGGCCAGGAACTGTCTCTAAAAGCCAGGAGGTTGAGACCAAGAAGAAAAGTTTTAGATAGAAGAATGAGAGAGATGCAGAAGGTATGATGATCAGGATCTGATTCTCATTTCCTATTTGTCCAGATTTCTGCCTTCAAAGAGAAACAAAGCTCTTTATAATACTTTGGGGAGCCCAAACCAATACCATTTTATGAGTCCTTTTAGCCAAGAACAATACTTTGCAATAGAAGTGCAGGAAGGTGTTTTGCTTGGGTTCATGCCTATTGGATATGTTTTCAGTTAATATATTTTCCCAATTTGATATTTTTTTTCTGTTTCAAAAAAATCAAACAATTACCTCTGTCCAATATATAATTAACAATAAAATATCACAATCTTTTGAGGAAGATGGTGAGAGGGACTGGGATTTTACGGAGACTCATTTGAACAGACTGAATTTAAATTTGAGTTATAAAGTTGAACATAGTTGAAGGGACTCTTTAAATTATTAATCATGTACCTACTATATGTATGTAATACAGTGAGATTAAAAAGATGGACAAGAAAATTTCTGATCTCATAAAATGTAATATGATAACAGGAAATCAAAAAAATGAACAAAAAGAAATTATGTAATCTGGAAAAGTAATACTGTCAATAAATACAGCCTTGACTTGTCAGGTACAGCTGAATTTGAATCCTACATCAAGATACTTTCCAGCTGTGTGACTGTGGTTGACTCATTTAACTTTTCTCAGTCTCTGTCATCCTATTTGTAAAATAAAAAAGAATAATATCATCCAGAATCTATCTCATAAGCTTGTGAAGATCAAATGAGATATGTGTTTTTTTCAAAGACTTAAAATGGCAAAAAAATTATTATTATTGCTATTGTTTTTACAATTATTATATCAAAGAGGTCCAGATAATAATATATAAAAAATAATAAAGGGAAAACAAACAAAAAGCAATCTTGAAATAAAATGTGCAAAAAAAAATAAATGAAGGAAAAATTCACTTGCATCTAGGGAGATCAGGAAAGGCTTTATGGAGGAGGAGGCATCTATGCTATGTCCAGAACGAGAAGAAATACAACAGATCAGGTGATGGAGAGGGCACTGAGTAAGGCATAGCTTTCCCTAAAACACAGAAGTGGGAAAAGGTCTAATCTTGCTGAATAGATAATTATCCAATCTCTATGTAATGAGGGGACTGAATGACCACATGGCCAATCAACAGCTCAAACTCAAAACATGCCAAACTGAACTTTTCCCCCCACACATATTTCTCTACCTAAGTTTACTGTTTCTCTCAAAAGTCAAGCCACATTTGAAAAATTGGCATTATCTTTGATTCACATTTCTTTTCACCTCTAATATATAATTAGTTGTGAAATCTTATGATTCAACTTTCTCAAAAGTTTTTCATTTTTTGATTAATTCCTTTCCTTGTCACCATGTTGAAGAAAAGACCTGGAAAGGGGCAGCAATCTAGAATGAGATAAGAGCACCTTCCCTACCAGAAATGATGGTAACAAAACTTAAAAATCATATGATACAGTGATCACAGCAACTAGATTAGGGCCTAGAATCAGGAAGATTAGAATTCAACCTCAAAAAGGTATAGCCATGTGATCATAGGAAAGTCACAACTTCTGTCTTCTTCAGTTTCCACAAATATAAAATAGGGGAAATAAAAGTATCTATCTCACAGGGCAGTTGTGAAGACCAAAAGAATAATATTTATAAAGTACTTAGTACTCAAAAAGTGCTCAAAAAATTCTTTTTCTCTCCCTTCATCCTCTTTATATCTGATCTTGAGTTCAACACTTTGCCCCTTTAATACCATTGTCTCCATCGTAAGGAGATAGTTTTCCTTTCACATTAGATTTCTAAGAACCCCACTGATTTTTTTTTTAGTTACTTAGGATTTAACTTCTGTTAGAAATCTTTTCAACCACATCCTTATAATAATTATATATGTTATTGTTTTTGTGTTGCTTATTTAACTATCAATAAAGGCAAATTTTCCAAAATCTAACTGAATACTTATTGATCATATTTTACTATGCAACAATATTCCATTACAATCATATATGTAGAGCAAGTGGGAGAAATATGTACTATGTACTAGGCACTATGCTAAGCACATAATTATCTCAAATCATTTTTCCTTTGTTAGGTACCAACTTTCTTCCACTTCCTTTTGTTTTCACAAATAATACTATTATGAATGTTCTAGGTGACAATTTTGCTTCTCTCTCTGATTTCCTTAGCATATAAGCCCTCTAATAAAATTATTAGATGTATTTAAGTTTCAGTTCCCCTAACCATCCCACATACATACAAATAAAGGCCAGTTTCTTTTCGTTTTTGTTTGTCAAAAGATATTGAAACTATCCTTGAGATTGTTTTGACTTATGAGACAATAATGTAGCTTCCTGGGCATCTGGGTATAAAATAGTCAGGATATAAGGGACTAGGATTCCTCCCTGAAATTTAAGACTACAGACTAACATAAACAAGATTGGGAAGTGGTTCTACACTGTCATAAATGAAAATTCCCCTTCTTGCATTGAACGTTATTCTCCTGTTAAACCTAAATAAAATTAATCTATAAAGTAAAATTATAAAATGGATTACAGTTGTCTAATTATATTCCAGTTTTGCACCTAAGCTACCAAGTGATTCATCCTTGCCAGACCAGCCTCATACACTAGGACAAAATCTATAGATAGTTTTATTTGCTTTTCCTACATAATTCCAAAGATTGAATAGACTAACTCAAAACTTTCAGCAATGCAAATTTTTTTTTTTTCCCTTTCAGCACTGACTTTCTTTTTTTCAGGGAAGGAGACAGGGTGGAGGGGTGTTCAGTCATTTTAGTCCTGTCTAACTTTATGTGATCCTATTTGGGGCTTTCTTAGCAAAAATTTTGGAATGCTTTGTTATTTCCTTCTCCAACCCAGAGGAAATTGAGACACCCAGGATTAAGTGATTTTCTCAAGATAACACTGCAAGTAAATGCCAGATTTGAACTCAGAAAGATGTGTCCAGGCCCATTACTCTATCTACTATGCCACAACTAATATGGAATCTCTGCATTATATTATTTTTATATTTCTAATTATTATTGATTTTTTCTATGAAATGATCACTTGTTTGAATTTTTATAACTATTTTTACTCTTTAGTCATTTTTATTGGATAATTTTTTTTCATATTACCATGTATCCCTAGAGATCTTAACTAGCAAGATTTTGGGCTGATATTTGTTTCTAATATTTCCTAATTTTATAATTGCTTTTTCTTATTCTGTCATCATTGATTTTTGAAAAAGCTTTAAAATGTTTTGTAATTAAAATCATCTTTTTGTTTTCTTCTTAGTCTTTCTTCTACACTCTGAGAGTCACAGATGTGATAAGAATCTAATATCATTTTCTGATGTTCTAAAAAGTCATGTATCCTTTCATATACAAGGAATATATATACCTTTTGAGCTTATTGTGCTGTTTGGTACAAAATGCTGTTCTAAATATAATTTCAGACAAAATGATTACTATTTTTTTCCAAAAATCACTTATACAAATTTATTTATCATCTCGATTAATTTCTTTCCTGCTTCTTATAATTTCATCTATAAAAATGGATAATTTTATTTCATCTTTGCCTTTACTTCATACCACCTCCTTGATCTAGTTCTATCCTACTTTTTTTAATTTTTTTTACCTTCTTTTAAATTTTTTTTAAATTTAAAATTCTATGTAAATAGAAAAAAACAGAAAAAATAAAAAAAAAACAAATAGGGATAGAAAATATAGAAATAGAAAAGAAAACTATTATGTGTATAGGAGAACATATAAGATGATAAAACATATATAACAATAAATTTCCATTTCAAAAATAATAAAACATTTTGTATTCAAAATTGTCCATCAGTTTTCTCCTTTCTACCTTCCCCCATCTTCCCAAGCATATTGCAGTTAAACAGATATACTTATTTTACATGTATGCATATATGCATATACACATGTGTGAATATACACACACATATGTGTATATACATACACATATGCATTATCTCATTTTCTTCCCCAGATAATTCTTCTATTTTACTTCTACACACTAACTTGCCTTGTTATTACTTAATTTATCCTCACTGCCCTCCAAATCTCTCTTGCATACTCTCCCACCTTTTTTCTCTCCCCTATTTCCCTTTCCCATTAGTTTACATTCCTTATGTCACTCCCACTAATCTACACACTTTTCTATATTCATCTTACCCTCTTCCCTCCACCTCTTATTGTTTTATAGATATACTCTTCTTAAAATACACATACATATATATGCACATATATACGCACATATATATATAGACACACACACACACACACACACACACACACATATATATATATATATATATATATATATGTTGATCCCTCTTTAAACTATTCCTGATCTAAGATTTCAGAATTACCAGCCCTCATACTGGATCTAATTTCTATGCATTAGTTCTCACTCTCCCACTTCATTTGTGTAGTACAATTACTGTTTTTACCTTGTCCTATATGATTTTGCTTTATATTACCACATTATACTCAGCTCTACCTCAGGGTTCCTGTATGTTTTGCTTGTAGAATCTTTTTCAGGTGGTAATCAATGTATTTTTCTATTTCTACTTTCTCCTATTGTTCTATCACTTCAAGACAATTTTCTTTCTTTTTTTTAAATTTATTTTTATTAAAACTTTTTATTTGTGTAACATATGTATGGGTAGTTCCTCAGCATTGATCTTTACAAAGCTTTCCACTGCAAATTTTACTCCCAGTCCCTTCCTCTCCCCTAGATGGCAGAAAGTCCACTACATGTTAATAATGTTAAAATACTTGACAAGTTGTGCAAGAAAAATCCTATCTACAAGAAAAAAAAAAAAAAAGAAAGAAAATCAGAGAAAGGAAACGCAATGCAAGCAAACATCAATAGAGAGCATGAAAATATTATGTTGTGGTACACATTTCATATACCTCTCTCTGGGTGTATATGTCTTTCTTCACTGAACAATTAGAACTGGTTTGAAACAATTCTTTGTTGCAAAGAGCCATTTCCATCAGAGTTGATCATCATGTATTATTGTTGTTGCTGTGTATAATGATCTCCTGATTCTGCTCACTTCACTCAGCATCAGTTCATGCAAATCACTCCAGGCCTCTCTGAAATCGTCCTGCTGGTCGTTTCTTACAGAGCAATAACATTCCATAACATTCATATACCATAACTTATTCAGCCACTCTCCAATTGATGGGCATCCATTCAGTTTCCAGTTTCTAGCCACTACAAAAAGTGCTGCCACAAACATTCTTGCACATATGGGGCTGTTTCCCTCCTCTGAGATCTCTTTGGGATATAAGCCCAATAGAAACACTACTGGGTGAAAGGGTATGCAGAGTTTGATAACTTTTTTTTTAATTATTTTTTTATTTAATTTGCATAACATATGTCTGGGTAATTCTTCAATAATAACCCTTACACAGCTTTCTGTTACAAATTTTTCCCCCCAACTCCCCACCCCTCCCCTAGATAGCAGGGTATCCACTACATGTTAATTATGTTAAAATATTGGCAAATCGAATATATGCATACATATTTCCAAACTTATCATTGTTGTGCAAGAAAAATCTTATCTACACAAACAATATATCAGATAAAGGAAACACAATGTAAGCAAACATCAATCAAGGAGTATGAGAATGTTATGTTGTGGTCCACATTTTGCATCCTTCTCTCTGGGTGTATATGGCTTTCTTCAGTGAACAATTGGAGGTGGTTTGAAACATTTCATTGTTGAAGAGAGCCATGTCCATCAGAATTAATCGTCATATAGTACTGTTGTTGCCATGTATAATGATCTCCTGGTTCTGCTCATTTCACTCAGCATCAGTTCATGTAAGTCTCTCCAGGCCTCTCTGAAATCCTCTTGCTGGTCATTTCCTACAGAACAATAATATTCCATAATATTCATATACCATAATTTATTCAGCCATTCTCCAATTGAAGGGCATCTATTCAATTTCCAGTTTCTAGCCACTACAAAAAGGGCTGCCACAAACATTCTTGCACATGTGGGGCCTTTTCCTTCCTTTATGATTTCTTTGGGATATAAGCCCAATAGAAATGCTGCTGGGTCAAAGGGTATGCACAGTTTGATAACTTTTTGAGCATAGCTCCAAATTGTTCTCCAGAATGGCTGTATCCGTTCACAGCTCCACCAACAATGCATCAGTGTCCCAGTCCTCCCACATCCCCTCCAACATTCATCATTAACTTTTCCTGTCATTTTAGCCAATCTGACAGTGTGAAGTGGTACTTCAGGGTTGTCTTGATTTGCATTTCTCTGATCAATAGTGATTTGGAGCACCTTTTAGTTTGATAACTTTTTGAGCATAGTTCCAAATTGCTCTCCAGAATGGTTGGATCCATTCACAGTTCCACCAACAATGTATTAGTGACCCAGCTTTCCCAGATGCCCCCTAGCATTCATCATAATCTTTTCCTGTTGTTTTTGCCAATCCGACAGGTGTGTAGTGGTACCTCAGAGTTGTCTTAATTTGCATTTCTCTGATCAATAGTGATTTGGAGCAACTTTTCATATGAGTAGAGATGGTTTTAATTTCATCATCTGAAAATTGTCTGTTCATATCCTGTGACACTTACCTATTGAAGAGTGGCTTGAATTCTTATATATATGAGACAATTCTCTATATATTTTAAAATGAGGCCTTTATCAGAACCATTAAATTTAAAGATGATTTCCCAATTTTATACTTCCCTCCTAATCTTGTCTGCATTAGTTTTATTTGTACAGAAACTTTTTTAACTTAATATAATCAAAATTATCTATCTGGTGTTCAATTAAGAGTTCCAGATCTTCTTTGGACATAAATTTATTCCATCTCCACAGATCTGAGAGGTGAACTATACTATGTTCCTCTAATTTGCTTACAATATCACTCTTTATATCCAGATCATGAACCCATTTAGATCTTATCTTGGTATGTGGTGTTAGTTGTGGGTCAAGCCCTAATTTTTTCCACGCTAGTTTCCCATTTTACCAGCAGTTTTTACCTGATAGTGAGTACTCATCCCAAAAGCTGGGGTCTTTGGGTTTATCAAACACTAAATTACTAAAGTTATTGTCTAGATTGTCCTGATACCTTATCCTATGCCACTGATCAACTGCTTTATTTCTCAGCCAGTACCA
>JAJPUD010002923.1:41241-71820 GCA_023553655.1 Myrmecobius fasciatus
TTTTTCCAATTGACCAGGTCTGATCTTATTCGTGTGGAAAGTGTTTTGTAGTTTAGTTCGTATAGTTTCTGACTTTTCCTTGGCAGATAGATTCCCAAATATTTTATACTATCATCTGTTATTTGGAATGGAATTTCTTTTTGTATCTCTTGTTGCTGAACTTTGTTGGTAATATATAAAAATGCTGATGATTTATGTGGATTTATTTTGAATCCTGCAGCTTTACTACACTTATGAATTGTTTATAGTAGTTTTTTAGTTGAGTCTCTAGGGTTCTCTAAGTATACCATCATGTCATCTGCAAAGAGTGATAATTTGGTTTCTTCATTACCTACTCTAATTCCTTTTATCTCTTTTTCTTCTCTTATTGCCAAAGCTAACATTTCTAATACAATATTAAATAGTAATGGTGACAGTGGGCAGCCTTGTTTCACTCCTGATCTTATTGGGAATGGTTTAAATTTGTCTCCATTACATACAATGCTTGCTGATAGTTTTAAGTAGATGTTACTAATCATTTTAAGGAAAAGCCCATTTATTCCTAAACTCTCTAGTGTTTTTAATAGGAATGGGTGTTGGATTTTATCAAATGCTTTTTCTGCATCTATTGAGATAATCATATGGTTTTTGTTAGTTTGGTTATTAATATAATTGATTATGCTGATAGTTTTCCTAATATTGAATCAGCCCTGTATTCCTGGTATAAATCCTACTTGGTCATAGTGTACTATCCTGGGGATGACTTTCTTTAATCTTATTGCTAATATCTTATTTAAAATTTTTGCATCAATATTCATTAGGGAAATTGATCTACAGTTTTCTTTCTCTGTTTTCACCCTACCTGGTTTAACTATCAGCACCATATCGGTCTCATAGAAGGAATTTGGTAGTATACCTTCTGTCCCTATTTTCTCAAATAGTTTGTATAGTATTGGAATTAATTGTTCTTTGAATGTTTGGTAGAATTCACATGTAAATCCATCTGGCCCTGGAGATTTTTTCTTAGGGAGTTCGTTAATAGCTTGTTCTATTTCTTTTTCTAATATGGGGCTATTTAAATAATTTATATCCTCTTCTCTTAACCTGGGCAATCTATATCTTTGTAGATATTCCTCCATTTCAATTAGATTATCAAACTTACTGGCATAAAGTTGGGCAAAGTAACTCCTAATTATTGCTCTAATTTCCTCTTTATTGGAGGAAAGTTCTCCCTTATCATTTTTGAGACTAACAATTTGATTTTCCTCTTTCCTTTTTCTTATCAAATAAACTAAAGACTTGTCTTTTTTTTGGTTTTTTCGTAAAACTAACTCTTAGTTTTATTTATTAATTCAATAGTTTTCTTATTTACAATTTTATTAATTTCCCCTTTTATTTTTAGAATTTCCAATTTGGTATTTAATTGAGGGTTTTTAATTTGTTTTTTTCTAGTTTTTTTGATAAGCCCATTTCATTGATCCTTTCTTTCTCTATTTTATGCAAGTAAGCATCTAGAAATATAAAATTGCCCCTTATAACCTCTTTGGCTGTATCCCACAAATTTTGCTATGCAGTCTCATTATTGTCATTCTCCTGGATGAAATTATTGATTGTGTCTATGATTTGCTCTTTCACCCATTTATTCTTTAGGATTAGATTATTTAATTTCCAATTAACTTTTGGTCTATTTTCTCCTGGTTTTATATTGCATGTGATTTTTATTGCATCATGGTCTGAAAAAGATGCATTTACTATTTCTACCTTTCTGCATTTAATTTTGAGGGTTTTATGCCCTCATACATGGTCAATTTTTGTATAAGTTCCATGGACTGCTGAGAAAAAAGTAAACTCCCTAGTGTCTCTATTCAATTTTCTCCATAGATCTATTATACCTAACTTTTCTAACAATTGGTTTACCTCCCTAGTTTCTTTCTTATTTATTTTTTGGTTTGATTTATCTAATTCTGAGAGAGCAAGGTTGAGATCCTCCACTAGTATAGTTTGGCTATCTATTTCTTCTTGCATCTTCTTAATTTCTCCCCTAGGAATTTGGATGCTATTGTACTTGGTGCATATATATTTAGCATTGATATTGCTACATTATCTATGGTACCCTTTAATAAAATATAGTTTCTTTCCTTATCTCTTTTGATTAGATCTATCTTGGCTTTTACTTGATCTGAGATAAGGATTGCTACCCCTGCTTTTTTTTGTTCACCTGAAGCATAATATTTTCTGCTCCAGCCTTTTACCTTCATCCTATATGTGTCACTATGTTTTAGATGTGTTTCTTGTAGACAACATATTGTGGGATTCTGTTTTTAATCCAGTCTGCTATCTGCTTCTGCTTTATGAGAGAGTTCATCCCCTTCACATTCACAGTTAGAATAACTAATTCTTTATTTCCTGCCATCTTATTTACCCAAGTTATGTTTTCCCCTTTCCTTTCCTCTTTCTCCCTTCCCCCCCATTCAGTATTTTGCTTTTGATGACCCTATTTTCCCTTCTATTAGTTTATCCCTTTATTATCCTTCTTTCCCTCCCACTTCCCTCTAGCAACGAACAAGTTTCTATGTGAAATCAAGTGTCTGATATACACTTTTAGAGCCCAAACTGATGAGAGTAAGATTTACACAATGCACATCTTCCTCCCTTCTTTCTCTCAATTATATTAGGTTTTCTTTGCCTCTTCATGAGATTTTACTTTGTTTTTATCTCCTTTTCTTAAAAAAAATCTTATTTTACCATCTTTTCCCTCTTTTCTCCAGTATGATAACCTTTCCCCCTCTAGTTTTCTTTTTCATATTATCGAAGTAATATCTAGTTAATTATACCCTCAAACTTTAAGTATCCCCATAGTAGAAATAAAGTTCTCAAGAGTCCTTTCCTTTTTACCCTTTTATGCTTCTCTTGAGTTCTGTGTTTGGATGTCGAATTTTTTGTTCAGATCTGGCCTTTCATTAGAAATAGGTGAAATTCACCTATATCATTAAATGACCATCTTCTTCCCTGGAGGATAATGTTCATTCTAGCTGGATAGGTTATTCTTGGCTATAATCCAAGTTCCTTTGCCTTTTGGAATATTTGGTTCCAGGCCCTTCTATCCTTCCATGTGGAGGCTGACAGATCATGTGTGATTCTAATTATTGATCCTTGGTATTTGAATTGTTTCTTTCTAGCTGCTAGCAGAATCTTTTCCTTGGTGCGATAGTCCTGACATTAGGCACGATATTTCTTGGGGTTTTAATTTTGGGGTCTCTTTCAGGAGTTGATTGGTGAATTCTTTCAAGGGTGATTTTGCCTTCTGATTCTACTACCCCAGGGCAATTTTCTTTCAGGATTTCCTGGAAGATAGTGTTTAGATTCTTTTTTTTTTCATCATGGCTTTCAGGAAGTCCAATAATCCTTAGATTGTCTCTCCTAGATCTATTTTCAAAGTCAGTTGTTTTTCCTAGGAGATATTTCATATTTTCTTCTATTTTTTAATTTTTTTTTGTTTTTGTTTGATTCTTTTTTTTTTTTAGCTTTTTGCTGAGGTAATTGGGGTTAAGTGACTTGCCCAGGGTCACACAGCTAGGGAATGTTAAGTGTCTGAGACCAGATTTGAACTCAGGTCCTCCTGACTTCAGGGCTGGTGCTCTATCCACTGCGCCACCTAGCTGCCCCTGTTTGACTGATTCTTGAAGTCTTATTGAGTCATTCACTTGCATTTGTTCAATTCTTATTTTTAAAGTGTTGTTTTCTTCAGTTACATTTTTTAGCTCCTTTTGTAACTGGCCAATTGAAATTTTTTTTTGTTCATTGCACTCTTTTTCTACTTCACTAATTTTATTTTTCAATAAATTGGTGTCTTTTTCATATCTCTTTTGTAGGGCATTATATCCTTCTTGCACTGATCTCAGTTTATTTTTTCATTTGTCGTCCACCTCTCTTTTGAGATTCTTTATGCAATCTTCCAGAAAGGCCTTTTGAAAAGGGCACCAGTGATGGTCCTTGATGACTTCTCTGGAGTTTTGTCTAAAGGAACCTCAGGATCTGGGATATGCCCTTCTTTCTCTCAATAGAAGCTGTCTATGGTGAGAGCTTTCTTTTGCTTCTTCATTTTTTTAGACAGCATGGGGGTCTGTTTAAGGTTAGAGAAGCAGCGGCTACGGTAGTTTGCCCGGGAACAATTCCGCTAATTAACTTAAGGTGCTGGGCTGGTGGGGGCTAGAACTTTGCCTTATGGGGCTTAGGACTTTGCCCTAATTACTCTTTAAAAAAGGCAAATCTGCCAGAACACCTGCCCCCAATCAGGGCAGAGTATTCCAAGTGCCTCAGATATACTCCAGGTGTTTGTAGTTTGGAGTTTGGAGTCCCACCCTCACTTCCGGACTGCACCGAGTAAACTGTTTACCCCTCTGCCCGAGTTAAATAGACCTGATATGAAGTTCTTCAGAGATATCTGCAAGCAGTGTCCAAATATTTCTCGATTCATTGACTTGAACAGTTCAGAGGATTATTTTATTGTTGATTTGAGAGAAGATCAGAGGAGGACTCAGAAAGTTATGTTTTCACTCTGCCATCTTGGCTCCACCCCCCCATGCCATTTTTGACAATTTTCTTTGATTATGTTTTGCATTATTATATTAGGGTTATTTTTTTAGTCATAACTTTCAAGTAGTCCCATATTCTTACAATTTCTCTCAATTTATTTTTCACATCTGTAATTTTTATGAGATATCCCATATTCTCTTTTATTTTTTCATCCTTTGCATTTTGTTTCATTATTTCTTGGTCTCATTACTTCACTGTCTTCCCCTTACCCATTTCTAATTTTCACAGAGTCCATTTATTGCTTAAGCCTCTGAATCTCCTTTTCTAGTTGGTTGAATTTCTGATAATCTTCTTGCTTTTCTTGAATGTTACTTTTTCTTTTAAATTTCTTTAAATTTTTCCTCATTTTCTCTCATTTGATTTTTAAAGTGTTTTTTTTTTAATTCTTCTTTGATTCTTTTTAGACAGGTTATGATTTAACATTATTTTGTTGGGTAGAAGAGACATTTTTTTTGCTTCAGTATCCCTCCTCTGAAAATGAATCTCAGTCTTTCCTATCTCCAAAGTAACTTTTATACTTTGGTTCTTTTCTTTTGACTTCTAATTTTTTATAAGTGTTTGCCAGCATAATCACCTCTAATTCTAGGATGAGGAGGGATGATGCCTTTGGCTTCAAATCTCTCTTCAGTTTTCCTCTCAATCCTGGAACATGAAATCAAGAACTCTATCTTCCTGTAAGGCATTTAGTCAGCAACTGATTCTTTGTCATTCAGGGGTGCAACTCAGCAGCATACTTACTTGTGATCTTAAAGATCAACCTTCCCAGACTCAAACTCCCAACTTCCCACATTGTCATTAAATGTGAAAATTCCTATGGGTGGTGAAATAGGCTCCAGCAGGGACTTTGTTAGTTCCTGGGTAGGCAGCTAATTGCAGGAGGCAAAAAAATAAGATGCTATTGATCACTCAGCTAGGTGTAAGAAGTCTCAGTCATGCTAAATGTTTCAAGATCTGCAGCTGTGACAGAGCTTTGTTAATTGCAACCAATAGTTGATGGATTATCTCCCCTAGGTAAAGACAACTCTTGTCTTAAATATACATCACAAGTAAGTTCCTCATGTCAACCATTTCCCTGATTATGCTTGGTTAAGATAATAAAGCTCCTTCCTTTAAGAAATGAGCCTGGCTGTTGCTAATTCTTATCTATGAAACCCCATATGAAAATAAAGTCAAAACTAATACATGATTTCAGCATAAAGAGTGAAACCATAAGCAAATTAGGAAAGCAAGGGATAACTTACCTATCAAATCTTTGGAGAAGGGAGGAAATTATGATCAAAGAAGAAGTAGAGAACATTATGAAATGCAAAAAGGACAACTTTGATTACATTAAATTAAAAAGGTTTTACACAAACAAAACCAACAGAAAAAAAAAAATAAAAGGGAAGGACAAAGCTAGAAAACATTTAATACAGCCAATGTTTCTGATTAAATGACAGCCAGTCATTTCTAAAATATATAAAGAATTGTGTCAAATTTATAAGAATATAAATCATTCCCCAATTGATAAATGGTCAAAGGATATTTTTCAGATGACAAAATTAAACCCATCTATAGTCATATGAAAAAAATGTTCTAAATCATTATTGATTAGAGAAAGTGATTAGAGAAAACAACTCTTAGGTACCACCTCACACTTCTCAGATTTGCTAAAATGACAGGGTAACATAAAAATAAATGTTTGAAAATGGATGTGGGAAAACTGGGACAGTAATGCATTGTTGGTGGAGTTGTGAAATGATCCAGTCATTCTGGAGAGCAATTTGGAATTATGCTCCAAGGACTATAAAACTCTGCATACCATTTGACCCAGTGGTGCCATTACTGGGCCTGTATTCCAAGAAAATCATAAAGAAGGATAAAAGGACCTATAAGTGTAAAAATGTTTGTAGAGGCTCTTTTTATGGTAGCAAAAAATTGGAAAATGATTGGGGAATGACTAAATAAGCTATGCTATATGAAGATAATGGAATATTATTGTTTTATAAAAAAAATGATTAACAAGCTGATTTTAGAAAGTCCTGGAAAGATTTACATGATCTGATACTGAGTAAAACAAGCAGAACAAAGAATACATTATACACTGTAACAGCAAGATTGTATGATGATCAATTATGAAAGACTTGGTTCTTCTCAGCAGTTCAGTAATCCAAAATAATCCCAATAAACTCTGTATAGAAAATACCATCTACATCCAGAAAAAGACCTATAAAAATTGAATGTAAATTAATGCATGCTATGGTCACTTCTCTTTTGCTTTTTTCTCTCTTGTGGTTTTTATCTTTTGTTCTGACATATTCATAAGAAATGTGTATATTTGAAAAAATGTTTAGGGGTGGAGCCAAAATGGTGAACTGCAGACATCATTCTCTGTGAGCTCCTCAGATCTTCCCTCAGACCAAGAACAAATTAAGCCTCTGAACTGATTCTTGAGTGAGGGCTCCATCAAACACTTGGAGTACAATGCACTTCTATCAAAAATTTACTTTGGAAGAACTCCAGAGCAGGTCAGTTTCAGACGGGCAGGGGATGGTTGCTTGCCACACTCAGGTGCCAGTGCACAACCGGGGTGGAACTGGGCTGGGAGAGAGGTTGGCGGATTCTGGGCACCCAGGAAGTCCCTGGGAGACGTTTGCGCCACTTTGCTCTGCTTGTGGGCAGGTGCTTTGGCAGATCTGCCTTTGGTAAAGGGTGGATTGAGAGCAGCTGAAAGCATGGACCTAGTGCGGAACTAGCCAGATCAGCTCTGCACCAGAAGTCAACTATGTGAACTGCACCAGGGCAAATTGAAATGGCTGCAGGTCCCCTGCTTGAATCAGACCTCAAGCTCTAAAACATGAGTAAGAAGCAGAAGAGAGCTCTCACCATAGACAGCTTTTATGAAGAGAAAGAAGGGCAGACCCCAGATTCTGAGGTTCCTAAAGGGAATGCAACCCCAGAGGAAGCCACAAAGGCAGACATGAGCTGGTCCCCATTTCACAAGGCTTACCTGGAAGATTGCATAAAGAATCTCAAAAGACAGCTGGAAGAAAAATGGGGAAATAAATTGAGATCAGTGCAAGAAGGATATAATGCCCTGCAAACGAGATATGAAAAACTGGAAAATAAAATTGTTGAAATGGAAAAAAATCACCAATTCACTGGAAAATAAAAATGGTGAATTGGAAAAAGATAATAATTCACTGAAAAACAAAATTGTTGAATTGGAAAAAGACAACAATTCAATGAAAAATAAAATTGGCAAAATGGCAAAAGAAAGCAATGAACCAAAAAATTCAATTAGTCAGTTACAAAAGGAGCTAAAAAAGGTAACTGAAGGAAATAATACTTTAAAAATTAAAATTGAACAAATAGAAGTGAATGACTCAATAAGACTTCAAGAATCATTCAAACAAAAACAAAAAAAAATGAAAAAATAGGAGAAAATATGAAATATCTCCTAGGAAAAACAACTGACCTGGAAAACAGATATAGGAGAGACAATCTAAGGATTATTGAACTCCCTAAAAGCCATGATGAAAAAAAGAACCTAGATGCTATCTTCCAGGAAATCATGAAAGAAAATTGCCCTGATGTTTAAGAATCAGAAGGCAAAATCACCTTTGAAAGAACTCACCAATCACCTCCTGAAAGAGACCCCAAAATTACAACCCCAAGGGATATCATGGCCAAATTTCAGGACTATCGCAACAAGGAAAAGATATTGCAAGCAGCAAGAAAGAAACAATTCAAATACTGAGGAACTGTAATTAGAATCACAGTCTGTCAGCTTTGATTAAAGGATCAAAGGGCCTAGAATCAGATTTTCCAAAGGGTTAAAAAATGTCTATATAAATGTGTAACAAGAAAAAATAAAATAATTTAAAAAAATAAAATAACAGTAGAAAATATAAAATATTTAGCTGTCTACTTGACAAGACAAACCCAGGAACTATAGGAACACAATTACAAAACACTTTTCACACAATTAAAGTCAGATCTAAACAACTGGGGAAATACCAATTGCTCATCAGTAGGCCAAACTAATATGGTAAAAATGACACTTCTGCCTAAATTGGTCTACTTTTTCAGTGCCATCCCCATCAAACTGCCAAAAATTATTTTATAGAACTAGAAAAAAATAATAAAATTCATCTTGAAGAACAAAAGGTCAAGAATAGCAAGGGAATTAATGAAAAAAACAAAAAAACAAAAAACAAAGAATGATAGCCAGACCTAAAACTCTATTATAAAGCACTAGTCATTGAAAACATTGTACTGGCTAAGAAATATAATGATAGATCAGTGGAATAGGTTGGATACATATGACACAATAATCTATGAATATATAATATAGTATTTGATAAACCCCAAAACTCAAGCTTCTGAGATAAGAACTCACTATTTCACACACAAAAAATTGTTGGAAAACTGGAAAATAATATGTCAGAGACTCATATACCTACCTCACACCCCATATCAAATGATGATATTGAATACATGATTTGGGCATGAAAGTGACACTATAAGCAAATTAAGAGAGCAAAGGATAGTTTACCTATCAGATGTTTGGAGAAAGGAGGAATTTATGGCCAAAAAAGAACTAGAGAACACTAAGAAAATGGGCAATTTTGATTATATTAAACTAGAATATTTTTTGCACAAACATAACTAACACAGCCAAGATTAGAAAGGAAGCACAAAGCTTGGAGGAAATTTTACAGCCCGTGTTTTTGATAAAGACCTCATTTCTAAAATATAAAAATAACTTTATCAAATTTATAAAAATGCTAAGTCATTCCCAAATGGATAAATGGTCAAAGGACATGAACAGACTATTTTCAGAAGAAGAAGTTAAAGCCATCTATAGTTTCTAAATCATTATTGATAAGAGAAATATGAACTAAAACAACTGTGTTGCCACACCTCTCAGTTTGGCTAAGATGACAGAAAAAGACAATGATAAATGTTGGAGGAGATATGGGCAACATTGTTGGTAGAGTTAGGAAATGATCCCACCATTCTGGAGAGCAATTTGGAATTATGCCCAAAGGGCTCGAAAACTGTGCATACCCTTTGATCTAGAAGTGTCACCACTTGGTCTCTAATCAAAAGAAATCATCATTTGTACATATGCAAAAATGTTTGTTGCAGCTCTTTTTGTGATGGCAAAGAACTGGAAAATAAGTAGATGCCATTCAATTGTAGAATGGTTGAATAAGTTATAGTATGTAAAAGTAATGGAATATTATTCTATTAAAAATGATGAGCAAGTTGATTTCAGAAAAGCCTGGAAAAAGAACAAAACAAACAGGAACAGGAATACTTTGTACACAGTAATACAAGATTGTAGAGTGATCAACAACGAAAGACTTAGTTCTTCTCAGAAGTTCAGTGATCCAAAGCAATCCCAATAAATTTTGGATAAAAAATGCCATTTGCATCCAGAGACAGAACTATGGAGATTGAATGTAAATTAACACATGCTATATTCACTTTTCTCTCACTTCTTTCTTTTTTTCTCTCTCATGGTTTTTCCTTTTGTTCTGATTTTTCTCTGCCAACATGATTCATAAAGAAATGTGTAAAAAAAATGTATACATGTACAACCAGGAAAAAATTATTGTTTTTAAGTGTAACTGGGAAAAACATATATGTGTGTGTGTATACATATGTATGTGTGTATGTGTATATATATATATATATATACATATATATACTTAAAAAAACAAAAGCAAAAGAGTCTGAACATAATATTTTTTAAATTATCAAGGAAAATTTTACTGATAAACTAGAACTAGAAGGAATAATTATAGATATTGAAAAAATCCACTGATCAACTCATGAAAGATTACTGCAAATGAAAACTCACAAAGATAATTTAGCTGAATTTTAGATCTCTCAAGTCAAGAAGAAATATTATAAGCAACTAGAAAGAAACTATTCAAATACATTATGACCATAGTCAGGATAACACAAGTTTTAGTAGATTCTAGATTAAATGATTAGAGGGATTGTAATATGATATATTAGATGGCAAAGCAAGTAGGATTCCAATCAAGAATCACCTATGCTAAAAAAAAAAGTGAGTATCATCCTGCAAGGCAAAAATGGATATTTAATGAAATGGAAGACTTTCAGACATTTCTGACAAAAAGGACAAAGACCAGATCTGAACAGAAATTTTATTTTTAAGTACAAGACTCAATAGAATCAGAGGCAAAACCAATATGTTAGAGAAAATCCAGGAAATTTTCTGAGTTCTCCCAAGTTTCCCTCAGGAAAAAAAAAGGGGGGGGTGTAGCCATGATGGCAGAGAGCAGACAGGTCTTTGAGCTCTTCCTGGCTTCCCTCAGATCAACACCAAATCAAGCCTTTTTATTTATTTATTTATTAAATTTTGGAGTGACAGAACCCACAAATACTTGGAGTGTAACAAATTTCCAACAGAATACATTTTGAAAGAACTTCAGGAAAGGTCTGTTTCAACTGGACATAGGGAGAGTTGGCCCAATGCAGGCACAGTGAAGGGACTGAGGGCAGAGTAGTCTTTACACATCAGCGGAATCTACTGGGAGGTTCTTACCAAAATATAACAGCATTGACTACTCTGTTCAGGTTCAGAAGTCATTGGATCGGCAGACTAGTTGGGAAATCTCTGATGGACCAGCATAGCAATCAGGACTTGGCTATGCCCATACACCATGAGAAGGAAGCCAGAAGCACTGACCATGGGGCAGAGTGAAGCCACTGTCACATGTAAAGGAAGCTTGGGACAATTTCTCCTTTGCCCTAAGAGCAGATCTGAATCTTTACAAATGAGCAAAAAAGTAAAAAGAGGTCTGATGTGATCATAGATAGTTTTAATGGAGATAGGGGAAAACAGGCCTCAAACTCTGAGGATGGTAAAGACAAAACATCTCCAGATAAAGCCTTAAAAGATGATGTGAGGTAGTCTTCATCTCACAAGGCTTTCTAGGATGAATGCAAACAAATCTTGAAGGAGAGTTCGAAGGAAAATGGGGAAAGGAAATGAGAACTTTGCAGGAGATTATAGAAAATGAAACAGAAATTATCTGAAGAAAATTCTTTATAAATTGATTTGGTGAAATGGAAAAAAAAAAAGATTATTACCAGCAAAAAAAAAAAAAAGATTTGATGAAATGGAAAAAGAAAACAACTTCTTGAAAAACAGAATTTATTAAATGAGAAAAAAAAAATTCAATGAACAAAACAATTCATTTAAAAGTTCAATTGGCCAAATGTAAAAGAAGATTAAAAAAAAAGTTAACTGAAGAAAATAATTCACTTAAAATGAGAACTGAACAAATGGAAGTGAATGACTCAATGAGACAACAAGAATCAAATAAAACTGAAAAAATAGAAGAAACTGTAAAATATTTCATCCAGAAGAAACAATCTAAGGATTATTGGACTACCTGTAAACCACAATGAAAAAAAGAAACTATAACATTTTTCAAGAAATCATCAAAGAAAATTACCTTGATGGCTTAGAACCAGAGGGTAAAATAGCTATTGAAAGAATCTACTGATCACATTCAAAAAGAGACTACAAAATGAAAACTCCAAGGGATATGGTAGCTAAATTGCAGAACTATCAAATTAAGGAGAAAATACTGCAAACAGTCAGAAAGTAACAATTCAAATTTCAAGGGATTACCATCAGGATTATCCATGAGCAAAGGTTCCATTTTAAAAAGATCTAAAGGGCTGTAATATGATATTCTGGAAGTCAAAGGAATTTCATTATAACCAAGAATTAACTATCCAGCAAAATTAAGCATTAATTAAGCATTTCCAGGGGAAAGATGGGCATTGAATGAAATAGGTAAATTTCATTTATTTTTGATAAAAAGACCAGAGCTGAAGAGAAAATTTGGTCTTCAAATACAGAACTCAAGAGAAGCATAGAAAAGTAAAAAGGAAAGAAGAAAAAACTATGTTTTTTAAAGGTTAAAAAGAAACTAGGTTTGGAAAAAGAATTGCATGGAAGAAGAGGAAAGGGGAGGTAAAATGGGGTAAATTACATCACATGAAGAGGCAAAAAAGACTTATTACAATTGAGGGAAAGAAGGTAGGGAAAAGAGCATTGTGTGAACCTTAATCTCATGAGATTTGGCTCAAAGAGAGAATAACATATTTAGTCTGACAGAGAAACTTGTCTCACCTTAAAGGGAAGTAGGAGAGAAAAGAGGATAAGAAAGGAAGAGATTAGTAGAAGGGAGAACAAAAGTAGAAAGGAAAATGGATAAGAAAAGGGGAGGAGCTGTAAAAAATAAGGATAAACTGAAGAAGGTGGTGGTCAAAAGCAAAACACTGGGAAAGAGGGAAAGGGGAAAGGAAAGAGAAAAGTATAAGTTGAGGAAAATAAGATGGCAGGAAATAAAGAGTTAATCATTTTAACTGTGAATGTGAATGGGATAAACAATCCCATAAAAGAGATAGCAGATTGGATTATAAAACAGAATTCTAAAATAAGTTGTTTACAAGAAACACATTTAAAGTAGAATAATACATACAGACTAAAGGTAAAAGGCTGGAGCAGAATCTCATTTCTCAGTTGAAGTAAAAAAAATAAAAATAAAAAAGCAAGAGTAGTGATCCTGATCTCAGATTAAGCTGAAGTAAAACTAGATCTAAATTAAAGAGATAAGGAAGGAAACTACATTTTGCTAAACGGTAACATAGATAATGAAGTGATATCAATACTAAACCTATATGCACAGAGTGGTACGGCGTTCAAATTGCTAGAGGAGAAGTTAAAAGAACTGCAAGAAGAAATAGCAAAAACTATACTAATGGGGGATCTCAATATTCCTCTATCAGAACTAAATAAACTGAACAACAAAATAAATAAGAAAGAAATTAAGAAGGTAAACAGAATTTTGGAAAAGTTAGATATGATAGATCTTTGGAGAAAATTGAATGGGGACAGAAAATAATGTACCTTTTCTTAGTGGCACATGGAAGTTATACAAAAATAACCATGTGTTATGAAATAAAGACCTAAAAATCCAATAAAGAAAGAACAATAAATGAAGAACTATTAATTCCAATACCATGCAAAATATTTGAAAAATAGGCAAAGAAGGAATCTTATTGAATATCTTTTATGACACAGATATGGAGCTGATACCTAAACCAGGCAGGGCCAAAATAGAGAAAGGAAATTATAAAACAATTTACTTAATGAATATTAATGCAAAAATCTTAAATAAAATATCACCAAAGATTATAAAGTTATCACAGGGATAATACACCATGACCAAGAAAGATATATGTCAGTAATGCAGGACTAGTTCAATAATAAGAAGATTATTTGCATAATTGATTATATCAATAACCAGATGAACATAAATCATTGACTATTTTATCTTGTGAACTTAACCTATTCCACTGATCAACTACTCTATTTCTTAGCCAGAATCAAATGACTTTCATGACTATTATTTTATAATATAGTTTTAGACTGGTACAGTTAGGCCACCTTCATTTGATTTTTTTTTTTCCATTTATTCCCTTGAAATTCAAGATCTTTTGTTCTTCCAGAACAATTTTTTATTTTTTCTAACCTTGTAAAGTAACTTAATGGCAATTTGATTGGTATGGCACTAAATAATATTTTGTATTGGCAAGGAACAAGTGGATGCCCATCACTTAGAGAATGGCAGAATAAGTTATGGTATATGCATGTTATGGAATATCATTGCTCTTTAAGAAATGATCAGCAGAATGATTTCAGGAAGGCCTGGAGAGACCTACATGAACTGATGCTAAGTGAAGTGAATGGAACCAAGAGAACATTGTACACAGCAACAACAAAATTATATGATGATCCATTATATGGATGGATGTGGCTCTCTTTAACAATGAGATGATTCACATTAGTTCCAATGGACTTGTGATAGTAAAGGCCATTTGCACCCAGAAAGAAGACTGAGGGAACTGAATATGGATCACAACATAGTATTTTAACTTTTTTGTTGTTTGTTTTCTTTTTAATTTCTTTCTCATTTGATTTTTCTTGTGTAGCATGATAATTGTGGAAATATGTATAGAAAAACTGCACATGTTTAACATTGGATTCCTTGCCTTCTAAGAGAAGAGGTAGGGGAATGAGAGATAAAAAATTGGAAGACAAGGTTTTGCAAGGGTGAATTTTGAAAACTAACTATGCATATGTTTTGAAAATAAAAAACTTTTAAAAAGAAAAATGTTAAATCAAGGCTTTAAATAGATTCTGGGTTGATAGAACCTACAAAACGACTGAGCGAAAAAATTTTCCAGCTTAAGATAATGAAAAAGGACTTCAGGAAAAGTCTCGTTCATTTGTAAAAGGGAAGCACAGCCCCATAGAGATAGTGTCCTGGCAAGTCAGCAGGAGACTGTTAGCCACAGGATAGATCAGAAACATATGCTTTTTATTTCTAGCTCATAGGCTGGTGCCATAGTAGGTCAACGATAGATCCTCAAGTCCCAATACAGAAAGCAAACTGCCAGCTTGGGAAACTAGACTACCATAGTACAATTAGACCAAGTTTCCTCATCACACTGAGCAAGCTACCAAGAAGGGTAGAAGAAAAATTGTGAAAAGAAATAAGATATTGTTCAAACAAAATCAAAAGAATGAAAAAAATAGGAAAAACATGTAAAATATCTCACTGGAAATATTACAGACAAGGAAAATAGATTCAAGAGAGATGATTGAAGACTTAACTAAAGTACCTAAAAGCCATAATAAAAAAAAGAGTCTGTACAGCATTAAAAAAGACTATTAAGAAGAACTGACTTGATATCCTAAAGCCAGAAGGTAACATAATCATTAAAAGAATACACTGACCTGAAGTCAGGAAGACCTGAGTTAAAATCTTGTCTCATACACTTCACACTTTCTAGTTGTGTGACCCTGGACGAGTCATTTAAGCCCAATTGCCTCAGCAAAAAAAAAAAAAATTACACTGACCACTTCCTGAAAGAGATCCCTAAATGAAAATTACATTCATAGACAAATTCCAGAATGTCAGGTCAAGGAGAAAATACTGAAAGCAGTCGGGAAAAAAAAATCCATATATCAAGTACAACCACTCAAAATTACATGGGACTTAGCAGATTCTGTATTCAAGGATCAAAGGACATAAACATATTTTTGAAGGTAAAGGAACTAGGAGGATTTCCATCAAATTCCTTTATTAAACAAACATAATGTTGATACCTAAACCATGAAGACCCAAAATGAAAAAAGAAAATTTTAGAACAATTTTATAATGAATATTGATACAAAAATTTTAAGTCAAATATTAGCAAGGAGACTGAAAAAACTTTATCATAAGTATAATACATTATGATCAGGTCAGATTTATACTAGGAATACAGGACTGGTTCTAGAGGAGGAAAACTATCAGCATAACGGACTATAGTAATAATAAACAGAAATCATATGATTATTATTTCAATAGAAATTTCACAGAAAAAAAAGTTGGACAAAATAAGTCATTCCCAATAAAAATATTTGAGAGAATATGAATACATGTAATTTTCACTAAAATGATAAGTAGCATTTATCTAAAACTATTAGTAAGCATTATATGTAATGGAAATAAGCTAGGATTCTTCCCAATTAAATCAGGGTTGAAGCAAAGGTGTCAATTATTCACTATATCTTGCCACTGAACCCAGATGACTCTGGAGAGGAAAGTGAGGCAGGTGACTTTGCATGGCTCTCCTTCATTTAAATCCAATTCACTTGCATGTCATAGCATCACTTCCCTGATGCCATGATCCTCTTTGAGAATGGTGGACAAAGAGCAACAACAATAACAACAACTATTATTCAGTATTGCTTTAGAAATGTTAACTTTAAAAATAAGAGGGAAAAAAGTAATCAAAGGAATTAGAATAGAGAATAAGGAAGAAAAACTATCAGCCTTTGTAAATGATATGATGATATATTTAAGAAATCCTAGAGAATCAACTAAAAAACTATTTGAAATAATTAACAACTTTAGCAAAGTTGCAAGATAGATAATAAACCCACATAAAGCTTTGGTATTTTTATGTATTACCAACAAAGCCCAGCAGTAAGAGAGAAAAAGAGAAATCCATTTAAAATGACTGTAGGCAATATAAAATATTTTATTGAGTCTACTTATGAAAATTAACCTAGAAATTTTTTTAAAAATTAAAAAAAAAACTTTTCACACAAATAAAGGCAGGTCTAAATAATTGGAAAAATATATATTGTTCATGGGTAGACTGAACTAATAAAATAAAAATGAAAATTCTAGCCAAACGGATTTACTTATTTGATGGCACATCAATCAAATTACTTAAAAATATTTTAAAGAACTAGAAAAAGGGGCAGCTAGGTGGTGCAGTGGATAGAGTACCAGCCCTGAAGTCAGGAAGACCTGAGTTCAAATCTGGTCTCAGACACTTAACATTCCCTAGTTGTGTGACCCTGGGCAAGTCACTTATCCTCATTGCCTCAGTAAAAAAACCAAAAACCAAAAACCAAAAACCAAAAAAACAAACAAAAAAAAAACTTAGAAAAAATTTAACAATTAATCTAAGAGAACAAAAGGTCAAGAATCTCAAGGGAATTAATGGGGGGGGATTAAAAGGAAGGTAGTAGAGCTGTACCAAATACAAAACTATATTATAAAGTGGCAACCATCAAAACAATGTTACTGCCTAAAAAAGAGTGGTAGATCAGTAGAATAGGTTAAATAAACAAAACACAGTAGTCAATGACTATTGTTATCTATTGTATGACACATCCAAAGGCTCCATCTTCTAGGATAACATATCATTATCTAAAAAAAAAAAAAAAAAAAAAATTGCTGGAGAATGGTATAACGGAAACTAGGCTTAGACCAACATCTCACACCATATACCAAAGTATGGTCAAAATGGGTATATGATGTAGAGATAAAGGATGATATCCCACATACATATGCACATATATACATACACACATATATATGCATGTGTGTCTTTAAATATGATTTCATATGTGTCTACCTTTCTGTATTTATATAGAAATATCTATATCTATATATAATGTGTGTGTGTGATTTAAGTCACTAGCTTTTTCTACAGATCCTGTGTTCTCTTCAAGCTTTAGTATTGCCAAAGTCTTCAGTTAGAGCAATGATTTAACTTAGGATGGGAAAAACAAAAAAAAAAAAAAAAACTTCTTTCCTTTGAATCCTTCAAGGCTAATGCTTTTGTTTTGTTAGAAGTTTGTAACCTCTAGCAAAAAGACAATAGAAGGCTTACTTCTCTTTATATTCCTCTTTCTGTGTCTCTTGTCTGTTTCTTTATCTCTGTGTCTGTCTGGCCGTCACATACACACATTCATACATATACCCACATTCTTACACATATATTAAATGTACTCTTATGCTTACAATTTCACTTTTTTAAAAATATTACTTTTCTCTATAAAGCTATATACTCCCTCAACATTCCAAAGAATTTTTGCCATTAACCCATTCTATCAAGTTCCTAAAATTTGTGATCTTCATAATGGAATAAATTAATGAAACTTTCAGTATATAAAATTGATTTAATATATTTTATAGAATTTTTAGACTGTGAGGAGCAGTTAAGACAGTAATAAAAACAGCCTAAGAAGGAATTCTGAATGCTCTTATTTTATTGAACATCATCAAGCAGTTGAAAATCACAGTCAAAAAGAGAAATTCTGTATCACATACTCAATCAACTAATATTAGTGAATTCCTGGTGGGTTTTGGTCCAATTGGATGAAGTGAAAAAACATTAATATAAGAACTATTCAGGATCCACACACACACACACACACACAACTCCCAATAAACTTCAAGATGAGAGCAGTATGCACTCTGGATTTCAATAAAAAACTGTTGCATTAGCCAAAGTATTTAAATATTAACACTTTTTCATCAAATATTAACTTTAAACACATTAGAGATAATTTAAAGCTGAAGGATACAATAAGTTATAGCAATACAGCGATGGTGGCATATAATTAGTGGCACTTTATAACATGCAATTTAATTCTAAATTATCTATTCTATAGAGACCAGGTTTAGAGAATAGGAAGAGAGAAGGATGACTGAAATTCAGCTACTCTGAATCTAAGATTTACAGTGTTTAGCAACTCACTCAACTAGTACAGAGAACTAAGGATTTCACAAAAAGTAAGCCTTTATCTACTTAAAATTGTCTTTTTTTCCCAAAGATTTTAGGACAAAAGAGCATAGGGTCTTCTCAATAGCTGCCAAGATATGAGGATAAAAGAATTATATATTTGTTTGTGGAATTTTTAGGAAATGCTGAACAAAACCAAATTGAATTGAGTCACTGGAGATGAGTAAGTCATCATAATGATTTTCATTTAACTTGACGCATTTCACATAATAGAATCCAAATTTCCCTGCAAGCTGTTTGACAAAGGATGTAGACTTTGAAATCAGACCTAAATCATAGCTCCCTCTCAATTGAATTAAAATAATATTTATGTTGATTTTTTGAACCTTTCCTACCCCTACTTGCTCTGCTTATGAGTTCAAAGAAGAGGAGAATTAAAATACATTAGTTGCAAGGTAAGCCAATAGGACCAGGCAGACTATTAGTTAGAGAAACGGGGAGTCCCTCCCCTTGGTGTTCAAGATCCCATCCCTTATTTTCTAAATCCCCTAGGAAAAAAAATATAATGGGTAATAGATGAAGCTTCCTGGAAATTAAAATTCACAGTCTTGAGCAAGAGTTTATAAACTTAGAGCATCTTTACATGGGACTAGAAATCGTGTGTCAAAATTAGCTAGGATGCTAAGGAAACAGTTTTGGGGCTGGCATTGCAAGACCTGAAAGGTCAGTGTATGGCTAAAGCACATACTAATGATTAGGAATAGTCCAGAGAGGAGAAGGCATGCAGTGAGTAGATTGTTTTCAAGTTAAGTATAAAGAAACAGGTTTGGATAATGAGGGACTCTTAAGGGACCAAAACAAGTTCAGAAGAATCCCTCTTTCCCTAACCTGTAATCAGAGGATTAGTCATGGCCTAGGCTAATACCGAATCACTCCAATTATGGCAGAATGGGAAGCATAGCAGAGATACTGTTTATTCACGATAATAGAGATTTGGAGTTTGAATCTGGATTCAACCTTACAGGTGATGGAAGAGGATCCTGATAATGAAGGAGCTATATTATTAAGATATGCCTTCCCTATTCTCCACAAACAGTTCCAGAATAAGTGGGTCAAAGTTAACTATAGAATATAAAACAGAAAAGAATAAAAGATTCATCATCTTGCAACATCAAGAGAAATATAATTTAAAATGAACAGTAAAAAAAAAGCAATTTTTTTTAAAGATCAGAACTACCAAGAAATCATAGTGTTATATCATTTAAAATGTTATTTTGGTTTCAGTATAACTCATTTCTAAAAACATTTAAGAATCTACTTTGTGCAAGGCACTATTCTAGAAACAAAAATACAAATATGAATCACTCACTGCTCTCAAGGAGCTTACATTTTATATTATCTCCTAGCAGTAATAACCACTGCAAGTATCATATAAATCCATGGTTTCTGTAATTTTTCAAGAAATAATCATTTTCTCTTCTGAGTAATAGCATCATTTCTTAGAATACCAGGGACTTAATTTCATTCTTTGTCTTTCTATTTTATTTATTTTCTAAATTAAACTGTTAATAACTACAATTCCTAATATTTAAATTTTCCTATCTCAATAGACACAAATATTGACAAGAGTAGAACCAAGATGGCAGAGTAAGACAGAGAAGCAGCTGAAATCCCCCTTACTTCTAAAAGAAAGTATAAAACAAGTTATCAAAATGAATTCTGGAGCAGAAGAAATAACAAAAAAAAAACAAGGGGAAATATTTTCTGACACCGAACAATTTAGAAGGTTGATGGGGAAAATTTTTCCCACTAGGGTGAAAAGGGAGCACAGTTCAGTACAAGTACTATCTGGGAAAGTCAGTAAAAAGTCATGCCACAGCAAGCCAGCAATTAGATTCTGAGCCCTAGAGAAGGCTAGCAGTGGGGCTTTGTGTCACCATACAAAAATCTTGGGGACAGTGTCTTCTCTGCCCCAGAAATAGAACCTAACTTTAACATAAAAGTCAAAAAATAGGCTTGAAAAAAGAGAAAAGAAAAAAAAACTGATCATAAAAAATTATTAATATGGAAGATCAATACACAAACTTAAAAAGGACAACACTGCCAAAATGGATACATGCAAAGTCACAAAGAAAAATGTGAATTTTTCTCTCCTCCATTCCCCTCACCCCACCCCTAGACAGCAAGTAATCCTATATATACATATATATGTATATATATATATATGTACATATATATGCATATATATGTACATATATATGCATATATATGTACATATATATATGTTAAACATGTGCAATTCTTCTATACATATTTCCACAATTATCATGTTGCACAAGAAAAACAACAGATCAAAAAGGGAAAAAATGAGAAAGAAAACAAAAAGAAGCAAACAACAAAAAAGGGTAAAAATATTATGTCCAGTCCTTTTTCTGGATTCAGGTATCTCTCTCCATCATAAATCTACTAGAATTGTTATGAATCACTTCATTGTTAAAAAGAGTCACATTAGCATGCTGTGTACAATGTTCACTTGGTTCCACTCACTTCACTTAGCATCAGTGCATGCAATTCTCTCCAGGCCTTTCTGAAATCATCCTGCTGATCATTTCTTATAGAACAATAATATTCCATAATATTCATACATCATAACTTATTCAACTATTCTCCAACTGATGGGCATCCACTTAGTTTCCAATTTCTTGCCAATAGAAAAAAGGCTATTACAAATATTATTTAACATATGGGTCCTTTTCTCTTTTTATGATCTCTTTGGGATACAGGCCCAGTAGAGAGACTACTGGATCCAAGGGTGTACAGAGATTGTTAGATTTGGGGCATTGCTCTCCAGGATGATTGGATAAGTTCACTTCACCAACAATATATTAGTGTCCCAGTTTTCCCACATCCTTTTCAGCATTTATCATTATCTTTTCCTTTCATCTTAGTCAATTTGAGAAGTGTGTAATGATACCTCAGAGATACCTTAATTTACATTTCTCTGATCAATAGTGACATAAAGCATTTTTGCATATGACTAGAATTGGTATTAAGTTTTTCATCTGAAACTTGTCTGTTCATATCCTTTGACCATTTATCAATTGGAGAATCAATAGTTTGTATTCTTATAAATTTGAGTCAATTTATAAATTTTAATAATGAGGCCTTTATCAGAACTTGGAAGTAAAATATTTTTCCAATTTTCTGCTTCCCTTCTAATTTTGTCTGCATTGGTTTTGTTGGCACAAAAACTTAACTTAATAAAATCAAAATTATCTATTTTGCATTTCATAATGTGTTCTACTTCTTCTTTGGCCATAAATTTCTTCCTTTTCCACAGTTCCAAGAAGTAGACTATCCTTTGTTCTTCTAAATTGCTTATAATATCACTCTTTATATCTAAATTATGGATACATTTTGACTTTATCTTGGTACAGGATGTTAGGTGTTGGTCAATGCCTAGTTTCTGCCATACTGTATTCCAATTTTCCCAGCAAATTTTGTCAAATAGTGAGTTCTTATTCAAGAAGCTGGGATCTTTGGGTTTATCAAACACTAGATTTCTATAGTTCTTGTCTATTGTGTCTTGTGAACTTAACCTATTCCACTGATCTATTTTATTTCAAATGGTTTTCATGAATGCTACTTTATAGTATAATTTTAGTTGTACTACAGTTTAGCCACTTCCATTTCCATTTTTTTCCATTAATTCCATTAAAATTCTTGGCCTTTTGTTCTTTCAGATGAACTTTGTTATTTTTTCTAGTTTTGTAAAGTAATTTATTGGCAGTTTGATTTGTATGGCCCTGAATAAGTAGATTAATTTAAGGAGAATTGTCATTTTTATTATATTAGCTCGGCCTCCCATGAGCACTTAATGTTCTTCCAGTTGATTAGATCTAATTTTATATGGAAAGTGTTTTGTAATTGTGTTCATATAATTACTGACTTTGCCTTAACAGGTAGACTCACAAATATTTCATATTATCTACAGTTTTTTAATAAAATTTATCTTTGTATCTCTTGCTGCTGGACCTAATGATTTATATGGAATTATTTTGTATCCTGTAATTTTATTAAAGTTTTTAATTTTCTAGTTGCTTTAGTTAATTCTCTAGGATTCTGTAAGTATACCATCATATTATCTGCAAAGATTTGATAATTTGGTTTCCTCATTACCTACTCTAATTCTTTTAATTTCTTTTTCTTCTCTGCTTGCTAAAGCTGATATGTCTAATACAATATTAAATAGTAATGGCAAGAGTGGACACCCTTGTTTCACCTTATTGGGAATGTCTCTAATTTATCCCTATTATATATGATGCTTGCTGATGACTTTAAATAGATGCTACTGATCATTTTAGTCCATTTATTCTTATGCTCTCTAGTGTTTTCAATAGAAATGGGTGTTGGATTTTGTTAAATGCTTTTTTTGCATCTTTTGAGATAATCATATGATTTCTGTTAGTCTGGTTATGTATATACTCAAATATGCTAATAGTTTGATAATAATTAATATTGAAGCAACCCTGCATTTCTGGTATAAATTCTACTTGATTATAGTGCATTATCCTAGTGATAACTTGCTGTAATCTCTTTGCTGACATTTTATTCAAGGTCTTTGCATCAATGTTCATTAGGGAAATTGGTCTATAATTTTCCTTCTCTGTTTTAAGCCTACCTGGTTTAGGTTTCAGCACAAAATCTGTGTCATAAAAGGTATTTGGTAGGACTCCTTTATCTATTTTTCCAAATACTTGGCATAGTATTGGAATTAATTGCTCTTTAAATGTTTGGTAGAATTGACTTGTAAATCCATTTGGTACTGGAATTTTTTAGAGGGTGTTGTTTAAGAACTTTTTCAGTTTCTTTTCCTAAAATGGGACTGTTTAAATAATTGAATTAATCTAATAATTCTTAGATTGCTTCTCCTGAATGCATTTTCCATGTGAGTTGTTTTTCTGATGAGTTATTTTACATTTTCTTCTTCTTTTTTTTTCATCTTGGGGGTTTTGTTTCGTTGATTCTTGATGTCTCATTGGGTCGTTTACTTCCATTTGTTCAATTCTAATTTTTAGTGAATTGTTTTCTTCAGCTAGCTTTTTCATCTCCTTTTGCTTTTGGTCAATTGAACTTTTAAATGTATTATTTTGTTCATTGGATTTTTTTTTTCCATTTCACAAATTCTGTTTTTCAAGGAGTTGCTTTCTTTTTCTATTTCACCAAAACTAATTTTTAAGGAATGATTTTCTTTAGGCAATTTCTGTGTTTCTTTTTCCAGAGCTCTCATTTCCTTTCCTCATTTTCCTTCTCTTTTTTAAGATCCTTTTTGAATTCTTCTAAGAGAGCATGTTGAATTTGAGGGTTCATTGGAGATGTTTTGTCTTTAATGTCCTCAGGGTTTGAGGTTTGTTCTTCCTTGTCTCCACAAGAACTATCTATAGTTGAACTCTTTTTGCTTTTTTGCCCATTTTTAAAGGCTGAGGTCTGCTTTTAAGGCAAAGATTAGATTATTATCCTCTACAGGCAAGCATCATGCTGCCCTAAGACTTCTGTTGCCAGCTTCCTTCTTGTGATGGATGAGCATGGCCAAGTCCTGCTTGTTATGCTGGGTTTCAGGATGCAATATTTACCTTCTGTAGGAGCACTGGAGATCTCACAACTAGTCTGCTGATTCACGGGTTTCTGAATCAGGTCAGAGAAGCCAATACTGTTGTATTTTGCCTAAGAGCATTCCACTAGATTCCCCAGCTCAGGGGCTTCTCTACCCTGAGCCTTCCTGTCCTGTGCCTCCACTGGGCCACCTCCCCCTCCTCCCCACCTCATCCCCTGATTGAGAGAGACTTTTCCTGAAGTTCTTCAAAAATATATTCTGGTGGAAATTTGTGATCCTTCAAAAATTTGTAGACTATGTCAATACAAATTCCATTGAGAGTCTTTATCTAGTGTTGATTCTGAGGGAAACCAGGAAGAGTTCAGACAAAGACTAATCTACTCTCCACCATCTTGGCTTTAACCCCTGAAAAAAATTCTTTAAAAAGTAGAATGGATTAAATGAAAAAGAAGATACAAAAGATCATTGAAGAAAATAATTCCTTAAAAATTATAATTAGAGAAGTGAAAGCTAATGAAACCATGAGAGAGGAAAAAAATAACATAAAATCCAAAAAATTTAAAAAATATATAGAATGTTATTAATCTCATTGGTAAAACAACTAATCTGCAGACTAGATTTGATAAAGATAATTTAAGAATTTTTGGAGTAATTAAAAGCCATGATCAAATAGCAGTTTGAACATTATATTCAAGATATTATCAAGAAAAACTGCCCTGATAATCTAGAACCAGAAAATAAAGAGGGGGTTGAAAAAAATCCATTGATTATTTCATGAAAAAATGACAAAATGAAAACAGTTAGGAATATTATAGTCAAATTCCAGAGCTCCTAAGCTAAGGAGAAAATATTGCAAGCAGATAGAAGGGGGGGGGGGGGACTCCAATGTCCTGGAGCCAGTCAAGATTACACATATTTAGCTGTTTCTATATGAAAAGATAAGAAGGCTTGGAGTATGACATTTTGAAAATCAAAGGAGCAAGAATTACAAGCAAGAATCACTTACCAATCATAACTGAGTATTATCTTCCACTGGGAAAAATGGATATTAAATAAAATAGAAAATTTTCAAACTATCCTGGTTGAAAGAATAGAGTTAATAAAACACAAGAGTCAATAAAAGCATAAAAAGATGAACAGGAAAAAGAAAATATAAGGCAGTCAAAAAGATTAAACTGTTTATATGGAAAGATAATACTTTTAACTCTTAAAAACTTGATTAGGGCAGTTAGAAGAAATATCCATTACTGGTGGAAATAGATATATTTGCTATAATAAAATGACATTTTTAAAAATTAAAAATTGTGTCAAAAAGAGGATTGCATTGGGAGAAGAGGGAAAAGAGTGCAAATGGAAGGGAGAAAATTTTTTTTTATGAAGAGGCATAAAAGTGCTCTTACAGTAGAGGCAAAGGGAGTTGGGGTGGAAGGCAATGCTTAAAATTTTCTTTCACTGGATTTGGCTTAAAGTAAGAATAATATTTATACTAAGTTGGGTATTGATATCTATTTTGTCTTATAGGGAAGAAGGAGAGAAGGAAAATTTTAAGAAAGACAAATGGAGGGTTGGAAACTGATATAATATAGTACAGATTGGGGAGGTGATGGTCAGAAGGAAAATACTGGTGAAAAGGAACAGAGTTACAAGAAAGACAGAAACAGAGACAGAAATGGAGGCAGAGAAAGTGGGGAGAGAGGAAAATGAAAGGGACAGACTGGAGGAAACAGGAAATACCCAGTAAATAATCATGATTATACAGGTGAATGGAATGAACTAACCCATAAAAAAGAAGCAATTAGCAGAGTGAACTAAAAATCAGAAATGTATTGTATGTTATTACAAAAACAAAACAAGGGGGCGGAGCCAAGATGGCAAACTGCAGACAGCGTTCTCTGTGAGTTCCTGAGACTTTCGCTCAGACCCAGACAAATTGAGCCTCCGAAGTGGTTTTGGAGTGAGGGCTCCATCAAACACTTGGACTACAACGAACTTCTATCAACAATCTACTTTGAAAAACCTCCGGGGAAGGTTAGCTTCAGGGGATCGGCCACTGGCCCCAATCAGATGCCAGCATGCCCGGAGCGGAAGTTGGACAGATGCGGATTTTAGACAACCAGGAAGCCCCTGGGAGACGCCTGGACCACTTTGCTCTACTTGCGAGCAGGTGCTTTGGCAGATCTGCCTTTGGTAAAGGGTGGATTGAGAGCAGCTGAAAACATGGTCCTAGTGAGGATTTAGCTGCCCAGCCTCAGACCGGAAGTCAACTCAGCAAACTACCCCAGGGCAAATTGAAACTGCGGCAGAATCCCCTGCTGGTGACTGATACCTCAACTCAAAATCATGAGTAAGAAACAGAAAAGAGCTCTCACCATAGGCAGCTTTTATGGAGAAAAAGTGGTGCACTCCCCAGATCCTGAGATTCTGAAAACAAACCCAGATGAAGCCACAAAGGCGGACTTAAGCTGGTCTCCCTTTCAGAAGGCTTACCTGGAAGATTGAATAAAGAATCTCAAAAGAGAGCTAGAAGAAGAATGGGGAAAGAAATTGAGATCAGTGCAACAGAGATATCAAAAACTGGAAAACAGGACTGGTGAATTGGAAAAAGAAAACAATTCACTGAAAAATAAAATTGGTGAATTGGAAAAAAAAATCACCAATTCACTGGAAAATAAAAATGGCAAATTGGAAAAAGATAATTCACTGAAAAACAAAATTGGTGAATTGGAAAAAGACAACAATTCACTTAAAAATAAAACTGGCAAAATGGAAAAAGAATGCATTGAATCAAGAAATTCAACTGGCCAGCTACAAAAGGAGCTAAAAAAGATAACTGAAGGAAATAATACTTTAAAAATTAAAATTGAACAAATAGAAGTAAATGACTCAATAAGACTTCAAGAATCAGTCAAACAAAAACAAAAAAAATGAAAAAAATAGAAGAAAATACGAAATATCTCCTAGGAAAAACAACTGACTTGGAAAACAGATCCAGGAGAGACAATCTAAGGATTATTGGACTCCCTTAAAGTCACGATGAAAAAAAGAACGTTGATGCTATCTTCCAGGAAATCATGAAAGAGAATTGCCCTGATGTTTTAGAATCAGAAGGCAATATTGGCATTGAAAGAATTCACCGATCACCTCCTGAAAGAGACCCCAAAATTAAAACCCTAAGGAATATCGTGGCCAAATTTCAGGACTATCACACCAAGGAAAGGATATTTCAAGCAGCTAGAAAGAAACAGTTCAAATACCGAGGAACTATAATTAGAATTACACAAGCTCTGTCAGCTTCCACCTTAAAATATCAAAGGGCCTGGAATCAGATATTCCGAAAGGCAAAAGAACTTGGATTACAGCCAAGAATAAGTTATCCAGGTAGAATGAGCATCACCTTCCCGGGAAGAAGATGGTCATTCAATGATACAGGACAATTTCACCTATTTCTAATGAAAACACCAGATCTGAACAAAAAATGTGACCTCCTAATACAGAGAAATCAAGATAGGCATAAAAAGGTAAAAAGGAAAGAATTCTTGAGAACTATATTTCTACTATAGGTATCCTTAAAGGATGGGGGTATAATTTGATTTTTCTTTGATAATAATGGAAAAGAAATTAGAGGTGGAAGGGATACCATACTGAAAAAAAAAGGGGGTGGGGTGGAAGGGGGCAAAATAAAGTAAAAATAAAGGAGGTAAAATAAGGCAAAATCTCATAAAGAGACATAGCAGATCTAATATAATTGAGGGAAAGAAGGGAGGGCGATGAGAATTGTGTAAACCTTACTCTCATTAGATAGCACTCTAAGAGAGTATATTAGACACATTTGGCTTCAAAGAAAGGCCTGACCCTCTTTGTGGGAAGGTGGGAGGGAAAGGAGGAAAGGAAAGGGATAGACTAATAGAAGGATTAGGGGAAAGGGATAAAGGGGAGAAGGGATTCCAAAGGGGGGAGGACTGTTGGTGGGAGGTGGTCATCAGAAATAAACTACTGGGCAGGAGGGAAGGGAGAGAGGGGAAAGGGAAGACAAAATCATAACTTTGGGTCAATAAGATGGCAGGGAATACAGATATAGTTATTTTAACTGTGAATGTGAATGGGATGAACTCTCCCATAAAATCAAAGTGGGTAGCAGACTGGATTAAAAGCCAGAATCCTACAATATGTTGTTTACAAGAAACACATCTAAAACATAGAGATACATACAGAGTGAAGGTAAAGGGCTGGAGCAGAATCTTCTATGCTTCAGGTGAACAAAGAAAGGCAGGGGTAGCAATCCTTATCTCAGATCAAGTACAAACAAAAATAGATCTAATTAAAAGAGATAAGGAAGGAAATTATATTTTACTAAAGGGTACCATAGACAATGAAGCGGTATCAATACTAAACATATATGCACCAAGTAGTATAGCATCCAAATTCCTAGAGGAGAAACTAAAAGAGATGCAAGGAGAAATAGACAGTAATACTATACTAGTGGGGGATCTCAACCTTGCTCTCTCAGAATTAGATAAATCAAATCACAAAATAAATAAGAAAGAAGTTAGGGAGGTAAGCAAAAGGTTAGAAAAGTTAAGTATGATAGATCTCTGGAGGAAATTGAATGGCGATAGAAGGGAGTATACTTTTTCCTCAGGGGTTCATGGAACTTATACGAAAATTGATCATGTGTTAGGGCATAAAAACCTCAAAATCAAATGCATAAAAGCAGAAACAGTAAATGCATCCTTCTCAGATAATGATGCAATAAAACTCACATGTAATATAAGGCCAGAAGAAAATAGATCACAGGTTGATTGGAAATTAAATAATCTAATCCTGAAGAATGAAGGGGTGAAGGAGCAAATTATAGACACAATCGATAATTGCATCCAGAAGAATGACAATAATGAGACAACATACAAAAACTTGTGGGACACGGCTAAAGTGGTTATGAGGGATAATTTTAAATGTCTAGATGCTTACTTGCATAAAACAGAGCAAGAGAAGATAAATGAACTGGGCTTACAATTAAAAAAGCTAGAAAAAGACCAAATTAAAAACCCTCAATTAAAAACCAAATTGGAAATTCTGAAAATTAAAGGGGAGATCAATAGAATTGAAAATAAGAAAACTATTGAATTAATAAATAAAACTGAGTTGGTTTTATGAAAAAACCAACAAAATAGATAAGCCTTTAGTTAATTTGAGAAGAAAAAGGAAAGAGGAAAATCAAATTTTTATTCTCAAAAATGATAAGGGAGAACTTTCCTCCAATGAAGAGGAAATTAGAGTAATAATTAGGAGTTTCTTTGCCCAACTTTATGCCAATAAATTCGATAATGTAAATGAAATGGAGGAGTATCTACAAAAATATAGATTACCTAGGTTAACAGAAGAGGAAATAAATTATTTAAATAGCCCCATTTTGGAAAAAGAAATAGAACAAGCTATTAATCAACTCCCTAAGAAAAAATCTCCAGGGCCAGATGGATTTACATGTGAATTTAACCAAACATTCAAAGAACAATTAATCCCGATACTATATAAACTATTCGAAAAAATAGGGAAAGAAAGTGTACTACCAAATTCTTTCTATAACACAGATATGGTGCTGATAGCTAAACCAGATAGGGAGAAAACTGAGGAAAAAAACTATAGACCCATTTCCCTAATGAGTATTGATGCAAAAATTTTAAATAAGATTTTAGCAATGAGATTACAGAAAGTTATCCCCAGGATAATACACCATGACCAAGTAGGATGTATACCAGGAATGCAGGGCTGGTTCAATATTAGGACAACTATTTGCATAATCAATTATATTAATAACCAAATTAACAAAAACCATATGATTATCTCAATAGATGCAGAAAAAGCCTTTGATAAAATCCAACACCCATTCCTATTAAAAAACACTGGAGAGTATAGGAATAAATGGACTTTTCCTTAAAATGATTAGTAGTATCTACTTAAAACCTTCAGCAAGCATCATATATAATGGAGTCAAACTAGAACCATTCCCAATAAGATCAGAAGTGAAACAAGGCTGCCCACTGTCACCATTACTACTTAATACTGTATTAGAAATGTTAGCTTTAGCAATAAGAGAAGAAAAGGAGATTAAAGGAATCAGAGTAGGTAATGAAGAAACCAAATTATCACTCTTTGCAGATGACATGATGGTAAACTTAGAGAACCCTAGAGACTCAACTAAAAAACTACTAGAAACAATTCACAGCTTTAGCAAAGTTGCAGGATTCAAAATTAATCCA